>VDFB02000017.1:342918235-342960672 GCA_007258455.2 Sequoia sempervirens
AGGATACTAAGAAAATTGTGAAAATAAGGAAAATAGGTTGTTGCGGGTTGTGTACATGTGTAGTTGAGATATTGAGGAAATTTTGTGAGTACATGGAGCTATCTTTGTGGTGTACTGTCTAGAAAATGTGTTGGAATGAAGTAATGTGCTAAGATGATGTCTTTGGTACTTGGTTTCTAATTATTTTTGGAGAAAATTTTTAAAATAGAGAAAACATTGTTGTGCAAGTGTTTTGAATTTTCTCCGGGATGTGCTCTATGTTTCTTCCATGTTGATGCAATGCCTGTGCAGATCTGATATGTTCTCCAAGATTGCTAGTAGTTGCTATATCCAAAATTTGGGTTTCTAGATTGCTTTGTAGAGTGAGATATTTTAGCCAGTGTGTGAACTAGTTTTTCAGTGATGTTTTATGTGGTCTAGTAGAAATGTATGTATTATGTGTTTCTTCATAGTTTAGCTTTAGGTTGTGAAGATTTGGGAAGTTTTTTATAGTGTTTGTATCTTTCATAATTCAAGTTTTCACTTCATTTAGTGTACTACAATGTGTGTTTCATGTGTCAATGTGTGAATAAGCTTAACTAGATATTCTAGGTTGAATTATTTATATGATGCGAGTTTGGATGAAGTCTTTGTTGGATCTTAGGTGGTTCAAGGATTATTCTAGATTTTGTTCAAGTGTTTTTTTTCTCCATAAGTTTTTGTTTGATTTAAGGAAGCATGCACTTAATGTTTTATGGTTTGTAGCATGGGTATTGGTCATCCTTGTGTTAGCACTACGTGAGAAGTTTATGAAAGCATGTTGAGGTGTGTTAGGATTAATTTGGGTCATATTTAAGGATTTATATAGGTTTCCTAAACATTTTTTAATCCACCATAGGAATGTTTAAGTGACAACATAACTTGAATTTATAACTGTAACAAATAGTTTCTAACCTTAGAGAAGGTTTCAAAAGTTGAATATGATATAAATAGGAGTGGTGTTGTTGTGAGATGCAAGAGAGAAGTAAGGTAGATGTGAGATAGATGTGAGTGATGTATGTGATGCGAATTTCAACAAAGTAGTGCAAATCTTAACTATTGGATTCTTAAAGGCAGTGAGCTGAAGGTGTCTAAAATATTTTATGTAAGGTTGCAAAAGTGTTGGACCATTTATGGTGGATTCCTTTTTGCATTGAGAATTTTTTCTCTGTGTAAAATTTATCTTCTATCTTCTTGTATTTCTTTCTGTGGTAGTGAGCCTTGGTTGTGAACCTTTTTGGATAGTGTCTTCTATTCTGGCAGTGAACCCTTGTACAGGTTTTGCAATTACTTATATTGTGAGCTAGTCCTCATGTTGTTTTCCCCACATTGGGTTTTCCATCTAAATCTCATGTTCTCTTGTGTATGGTTTTGTTATTTTAGTTTTTGTTATCAACATTTCATGTTTAATCACTTTAACAAAATAAGGGTTTATTGAATGCATGTGATCTAATTGCTATTAAGGGTTTTTATTTTTTAATTTGCTACAAATGATTCACTTTCCCCCTCTTAATTTTCTTGTTCATTTAACAATTGGTAGCAGAGCAAGGTTCCTTGGAGAAGAGATTGGTTGCTTTAGGTAAATCCAAGATGGTGAAACAGATTGATTGCCCTAGATTTCATGGATCAGACTATGAATTTTTGAAGATAAAGATGGAAGAATATCTGGAATCTTATGGATTTGAGATTGAAAAGGAAATGAAGAATCCATAACTTGCATCTCAGAATGGTCCAACCATAATTAATGACATCAAGGCACATGAGGTAAATGCTAAGGAAAGATTTATTCTTATGAATAGTCTTTCAAATTTTGAATTGGTTAAAGTTATGAATCATAAGAATACTAAAGAATTTTGGGACAAGCATTAGAGTATTTATGAATGAGATGATAAGGTTAAACAATCAAAGTAGTAGAATCTTAAGGCACAATTTGAGACCCTAAGAATGTCTAAAGATGAAACAATTCCATCCTACATGCAAAGAGTTGATCAAGTGGCAAGTGCTATGAGAGATCTTGGTGCACAAGTCAAATAACCTAGGGCGGTAAAGAAAGTTCTCAGATCTCTTCTTCGCTTCTTATAGTGAAAAGGTGTCTACTATTGAGGAAGTTTCAAATTTTCATACTTATTCTAGAGATCAGTTGATTGACACACTAACTTCATTTGAAATAAGAAAACTTGGTTTGAAAAATGGTACAAAAGTAGCGATTGCTTTGAAGGCTAGAAAATTGGTAAAGATTGAAGATTTAGATGGAGAATATCTTGATGATGTGGGATAACTTTGTAAAAAGAATGAAAAAGTGTACCAATAAGTATAAAGGTGGACTACCTTTCAAAATCTTTAGTCGTGGAAAAGTAGGTCATTATGCTTCAAGATGTCTAAACAAAGATATGAACGATAAGAGTAAGGAGAATAAAGGAAAGATGATTAAAGCAAGTTTCTATGTCAAAGAAGATGTCAATATTTCTGATGATGAATTTGATTATGGAGATGATCATGAAAATGAATGTTTGTTCTTGGTTATAAAATATGAATCTAGTTATGCTAACTCTAAAAGTTGTGTGAAGGAAAGTGTTTCAGAGAAGAAGGACAAGATTGAAGGTAATTTGGTTTTTTATTTTCATATTAAATAGGATAAGAATTATTTGGTTTCTATAGTGGCTACTCTAATCACATGACTATAGACAAAAGTAATCTTTTAAAACTTGAAAATCATGATGGAAGATTAGTTAAATTTGGAGACGATTTAGGAGCTAAGATATGTGGAATAGGTTACATCAATTTTGATGGAAAGCATAATACTAAATATGTTTATAATGTTAAAGGTTTAAGGCATAATATTTTGAGTGTTGGACAAATGTGTAGAAAACAATATAATTTTGTGTTTAAGGGCGAAAGATGTGAGATCATAAAAGGGTCTAGAATTGTGATTGTTGTTGGTAAGAGGAAAAATGGAAATATCTATCATCTTAACGGTGTTGATGGTAATTGCTTTATGTCTCAGATTAATGATAGTTGGTTATGGCAGTGGAGGATGTGTCACATTAATTTTGATAATTTGGCTAGAATAAGTTTAGTTCATGCAGTGAGAGATCTACCAAAAATTACAAATCCTATCAATGTCGTTTGCAAGAATTGTTAGTTTGGAAAGCAAGTAAAGAGTAGTTTCAATGAAAAGGTAAAATATAGTACCAAACTACTCGAATTAATACATACAGATACCTGTGGTCCTACAAGGCTAAGAATTATCAAAGGTGACAAGTATATCATGCTTTTGATTGATGATTACTCATGAATTACATGGTTTTCATTTCTTAAAGAAAAATCTAGTGCACTCGATAGATTCAAAGCATTTAAAGCTATGGTTGAGAATGAAATGGATATGAAAAAAAAAAATTAAGTCTAACAAAGGTGTGGAATTCATCTCCAATGATTTTAACACATTTTGTGAAGTTCATGAAATAAAGAGGCACTTTTCCACCCCTTGAAATCCTCAATAGAATGGAGTGGTTGAAAGGAAAACTTGACTATTCAAGAAGTTGCTAGAACTATGATGAAAGAAGAAAGTCTACTAGAAGTCTACTAGAGAGATACAATTCATACTGCTCTTTACATACTTAACATAGTTCAAGGAAAATCTAACAACATAAAGACTCCCTATGAGTTATGATATGGAAGGATTCCTGCTATGAAGTACATTAGAGTATTTGGAAGCAAATTTTATATCAAAAGAGATGAAGAAAACAATGGATATTTTGATGCAAGTTCTGATGAGGGTATCTTCCTTCGATATTCTACCAAAATGAAATCTTATGGATATTACAAAAAAATGTTGAGAAAGATTGTTGAAAGTACAAATATTAAGGTCAACTAATGAAAACTTGCAGAATTGAATTATAGTAGATGGTTATGTGTCTAATGAACTTGGTTGCGGAGAAGAAGAAGAATTTTTTTTAGAGAAATAAGTATAAAATGAAGAGGAAGAAGCTCCAAAGAAGACCCCTAAAACCCCTAAGTAGGTGAAAAAGAATCATTTTGAAGAACAAATCATTGGAGACAAGAGGAAAGGAGTATTAACAAGAAGTAGAGCTAGTAAAGTTGAGGTAAATTTATGTTTACATTTTAAAGTTGAACCTATAAAAGTGAGTGAGGCATGGAAAGATGAACTTTGGATGAAGGAAATGGAAAAAGAACTTATGCAGATTGAGAAAAATCAGACTTGGGAATTAGTTCCTAGAATGGAAAACAAGAACATAATTGGAACTAATTGGGTATTTAGAAACAATCTAAATGAGAATGGAGAAGTGGTAAGAAATAAGGCAAGACTTGTGCGAAAGGGTTACTCACAAGTGGAAGGTATAGAATTTGAGGAAACATTTTCCCCTATGGCTATGATGGAAGCTATCATAATCTTTTTGGCATTTTTAGCATATAAAGACCTTAATGTTTATCAAATGGAAGTGAAACTTTCTTTCCTAAATGGTGAATTGGATGAAGAGATTTACATGGAACAACCAGAAGGATTTATTTGTTAGATCAATGGGATATGGTTTGCAAATTGAAGAAAACATTATATGCATTAAAGCAAGCTCCCAAAACTTGGTATGCAAGATTGGATAGATATTTGATTCAAGCATTTAGTAAAGACACCACAAATAGTAATTTTTACTTCAAAATTGTAGAAGTCAAAATCTTGATAGTTTGTGTTTGTGGATGATATTATGTTTGGTCACAATGAAGATATGTGTAAGAAATTTTCTAAAGAGATGTAGAAAGAGTTTGAGATGTCAATATTTCTAGGGAGATGAATTTATTCCTTGGGCTACAAATAAATCAAACATATTAAGGAATTTTCATTTCATAGCCAAAGTATTTCCAAGAAATGTTGAAGAATTTTGGAATGGAAGACTCCAAACTAGTATGCACTACTATGGTGACTGGTTGCAAATTGAGAAAGGATGATTCATCACCTAAGGCTGATCAGAGCAAATATAAATCTATGATTGGTGTACTACTATATTTAACTGCTACTAGACTGGATATCATGCATGCAATTTTTTCTTGTGGCTAGTGAACACAAGGGAAATATGGTTCCACCCTTTGGGAGATGGAATTCGACCTATTTCACAATTTAATTCATTAGGAACCTAGATCTTGTAACCAAGTGACTAGATTGAGGAATGGACTAGGGGGCTCCTTAGATAATTAGACGGGGGCTCACTAAATGAAGCTTCAAAGGAGAAATGAAAACACTTATGCGCAAATCCTAGAAACTTGAAAACATGAAATTAGATTGATAAATAGAATGAAACATAAAAGTACCTAGAGGAGTGGAGAGTCCAAATAAAGGTCTGTAAACCCTAGAAACTATTGTTTCATATTCCTTCGAGACTGATATGCCAAGTTGGGTGATTTAGTCCCACTTTAGGGTTTTCCAACTAGGATTTGGAATCCTCTGAGAGTTTATGAGAATATGCTAAGTGGTGATAAAAAACTGTAATAGGACTAGTATGCTAGGTTGTGCACACGAATCTTGCTTTAGGATTTTTTGGGATCTTTCTGAATCTTCTGAACCTAGATCTAACATTTTTGAATGCTATCAAAAGGGCTTATAAGGGAATAATATTCTAGGTTAGGCGAATGACTCTCATTCACCTAAATATGCAAAACACATATCACAAGAGAGAGAAAATATTGTTTTATTAGTGGGTGGGGATTTTCCTTAATCAGACCCCCTAAATTGGGTGATCCCACAATACAGGTTTACAATTTTTGGCCAAACTCGACACTGAACAAATTTTTTCTAACTAAATCTTCACTTTCGAGCACCTATAGCAGCTAAACTGTGAGGAATTTGAAGATAATGCAAACTAGTGATTTGTGACATTTTGTCTATAGATTCTAAATATATTTGTTTTCAAAATTTTTGGAATCATATTGCACTTCTTTTTCCATCTCATTCGAAAACTATTTTTTTTAGTAAACACCATTTTTAAGGAGTGACGCTCACCATATAACACAACTCTTTTTCCATGAAGGATAAAATTTTAATTTTTTCAGATTTAGATTTGTAACTATGATATCTAGTGCTTCTAATTGGTTTCATAGTTTTTTACTAAATATTTTTTCCTTAATCAAGTTTCAAAGTCAAACCAATTACAATTTAGACACGGGTGGACTGTATAACACAATTTTATTGTATGTATCAAAATTCAATGTTTTTTTTTGTTGGATCAAGGACTTCAATATTTGGTGTACTCATATTTTTCAAAAAAATAAAATTATAATCTTCTATTTGTCCACATGTCAAGAATAGAGAGCTTGATTTTTGGTGAAATACCTACATTCACAAGAAATAAAAAATAAATATAATAATAAAATTTTTAATTTATTTAAAATTATACTTTTTTGGTAAGCTTATAATAAAGAATAAATACTTACAAAAAAAAAATTTAAATGAATTCATTTGATCCCCCAAAAGGTTTAAATCAAAAGTGGTTTCTTATCAACATTTTGATAGGTGTAAAGGAGACTCCGTTATAGGTATGCTTTAAAACTAGTGGGGTTCTATCCAAGGGGGTTTGATCTAAGGTAGTTTGATAAAACCATATTCAATTAAAATTCTTTAAATGTAACTTTTTAAGGCTTAAATCATTATATTTTCTAAAAATATATAATTTCAGCAAAAATCAGAATCTCCTAGAAACTGTAAACAAGCTTTACATGGGATCACCCATTTGAGTAATTAAACTTTGAAATGAATTGAAATAACATCAAGAAATGATGAATTAACACATGAATGTAACAAGTCATCAAACCTTGTAGAGTTCTTGGAGTGTAGATATGCAACTTGTATGAATTGGCTTCAATGGATGTAGATTTTGATCATGAAACTTGATATGGCTTTGAATGCTTGAACTTAGATCACAAATGCTACATCAACATGTTAGCTCACAATCACACATGATGCATGAAGACCTTGACATGATTCTTGAATCTTGAATTGATGCTCCAAAATGCTTGATAATCAGCTCTTGAAAGCTCTTGAATGCTCCCTTGACCATAATCCTTGCTCTTGCAATTGAACACTTGAAATCTCTAGGTATTGAAATAATTATTCTAGCTCTAAGTAGGTGCTTGCTCAGATTAGATCTTCTTAGATGAAATAATGACTTGAAACCTTGGTTATATAGGAATTCCATCTAATTTACCATTTATTAGATCCCAAATGCTGACATTCACAAAATTTGAATTGAAAACCCTAATTTCTCAATCAAAACCCTAAAAATGCCCCAAACATGACTAATATGCCAAGGGCAGTGTATGAGTCCCACCTAGAGGGAATAATATGCCCAAAGTGGCATATTAGTCCCACCCTTAATTTTTTAGGTGAGAGTGTGTTAGGGGTTAAGAATACTAAATGAATTTATTGAATTTGTTGGGGTTATCCTAAACCAACTTTAACATTAGTGCATCCTGAACTAATAGATACTAGTCGTCCTGATTCCTATATTTTGAAAGAAATGAGAGAAATAAATAAGTCCTCGCTTAACATCAATGTCATCACGCAAAACACTAACAATTGGAGTTCATTAGATTTTACACCATCCTTTCAAGGAGAGTACAAAATCTTGCAATCTAGAGAGTCTTATGTAAGTATGATATATGATACTAAGCAAGAGATATATTTGTCTCAAAATAACGAAACAACTTCTACTATTTTTCAAGAGACTATCTTGTCAAGACTCATCCAAAATCGTTTGATATCCATCCCTCCAAGAACATGAAAGTAATTTTATTACAAGAGTTCAT
The DNA here is from genome assembly GCA_007258455.2 of Sequoia sempervirens. NCBI lineage: Eukaryota > Viridiplantae > Streptophyta > Pinopsida > Cupressales > Cupressaceae > Sequoia > Sequoia sempervirens. The sequence goes on from VDFB02000017.1 coordinate 342,926,066, forward strand.
GGTCATTCTACTAACGAATTCAAGGCTTTGAGTAGTAAAATCCAACATTTTTAGGATTTTTGTGCTCTTTCTTATGTGGGGCAACCTAATTCCTCCGATTGATTTTTATTTTCACTCTAGCATGCCTTTCATCAATCATTTTGGCTCATCCTTGTATTGCACTAAGTGGGGCAAGGGGTTAGGTAGCCTTGTCCTTGTATTCCACTTGTTGTCTCTTTTGGCTAGTTGACCACTCTTCATGTACATATAAGAGAAAGCTTGGAATGTCACCAACATGCCTTAAGTTGGATCACATGTAATGTACTAAGTTATCTTTAGCGTTGTATTTTTTGGGGCAACCCTTCCCTCCTATTGCATGACCTAGACTATTTCAGAAACATATGACTTAGCATTGGGTTTTTTTAGGAAAGATCTCACATCTTCTTCTAGTTTAAAATAATTTCTCACAACAATGGTGTTAGCAACCACTTTAAAGTGGGGACATAGATTGATACTCTTGTTTCACTATGCAATTTTCTTTATACTTGTGATGTGTCCTTTCCTTCTTGGTGTCATTGGGCTTGATTTCCTCCAAAAGTGTGATATTTCTTTGACTTGTCCTCTCTTGGATACATTAGGCATGATGTTCCCTAAAACGAGACCTTAGATGAAAAAAGAAAAATCCCCTTTAATAATTTTTTTTACATGATATTCAAAAGCATTTACATTGTTGTACCTTATCAAAGTTGTCAAGAGGATAACTTTAGTATGGTATGAGCAGCTAATATGATTCTCTCATTTTCCACCTCATTGGGATAACTCACCTAGTGGACACACTGAGGTTCCACTACCCCAGAGTGAGTATACATATTGTAGTGTGGTAAAATTCATACCCTTTCATTTTCACACTTATTTGGGCCTACCTTTCTTTATTTATTCCTATTTATGTCTTAACTATTCCTACTTTGCATCCACAAGCCCTATGAATTATATCTTTTTCTTGATAATATTAAAATTCTCCAATAGATAAATGATAATTTAAGGACTATGTCTGTGTGTCCCTGATTTATGGACTAGGACTAAAATTCCACCTAGGGTTTCTTTGTCCTCCATGGGTCTTGGGACTCTGATCTTGAATGCATCTAAAAAGGTCACTTTTTGGAGTCTATGCCTTGAGATTTTGAGCCTTGGGACTGAGATTCTACCTAGGGAGTCTTATTCCTCCTTGGCCTATTTTCAGGATTTAATTTCAAATTCTGGTAGGATTTAGCCTTCTTTGTTTAATGAATTCCTATGTCAGCTTGTTGTGGTGTAATTTTAGGATATTAAGCATGAATAAGTATAAATACAAGGTTCCTTCACTCATTTCACATCAATTATTTTATGAGAGAATTCATTTTAGCATAATTAATTTTTCAAGAGCATTCAAGAGCATTTCATCAAGTATTTAGAGCCATCATTGAGATTCAAGCATCATGTCAAGGGTTTAGTGCATGCATTCATGTTGTTGAGCCAAGATTGTGGATGTAGCATTGAATATCTATTTGCAACCATTGTTCATGTCATATCCAAGGATCCAAGATCTACATTCTTCATGGCCACTACATGGTAGATTGCATATTTACTTCACAAGGCATCATCCAAGGTGATAACATCATTAACATATTTCATACTTCATTCCATTCATTTCATCATTTGGTTTAATTACCAACAAGGGGTTTAACCAAGGAAAACCCCCATTCACTAAAAATAACAAGTTTTTCCCCTCTTGCATGTTTATGATTGCAGATTTAGTTTGAAGACTTGAAAATAATTTGAAGTGCAATGTTGTCAAAGTGCAAAGATGCATTTCCAAAGTTGACATCTTCATAGAAACTCACCTACAAGCTAAATCTCAAGGTTTCAGAACTCGAGATTAAAGAAGGAAGAGCATGCATCTAGCCTTACGACCCCATTCAGAGATTTCAAAAATTCCAAATGAGACTAAGACAACAATAAATGCATCTTAGTCCTCCCGAGGTCATTTTTTAATAAATTCTTCTAGATCCAGTACCGACATCTGAAGACTCTGCATTTTCCCTGAAAAATAGTGGTGGGACTAAGAAAATAGTAAGGGAATCTTAGTCCTCTAGAACACTTTTTGATAACATTTTTCCATTTTTAGAATCCTCATTACATTTCCAAAATTACCAGGTACACATACCCTAACTTGGTGTTGCATAATTTCACCATTTGCATTCATCATTTAGCTTGGATCACTAGGTTTTGTGAGTTGAATGCTTATTTTTCTTTCCAAGAATTTTCTTGGTGGTGAACCCCTAAAAGCTAAAAAGAACTTCCTCCTAGGTCCTCCTTGTTGAGAATTGACTCACCCTGTGAGGTTGATAGCAAATCCAATTAGGACTCCAAGGACATCCTTGAATGTTAGTTGGAGAAAAGTGATGTTCTATGTCCAATTTTCAATTAATCATTTTGGTGGACCTGACAGTTTAGAACATTCATTCATTTTTTTGATTTTGAGCTCATTAAGGTCCTAGATCTAAGTTGCATTCATTTTTTCATTGCATCTTACATTAGTGAAAGCGAATCTAGCATTCCTCACATTTCTATTAGTGAAAGTGCATATAGGTGGCATCTTTTCTTTCTTGGATCATTTTATCTCATTGAGAAACTAAAAATTGAATTGTTAGTCATCCTAATTGCATTTATAAACATTGTTATTGCATTCAAAATTGAAAAAAATTGCATCTAATTGCTTGTCACTAGTTACTTTTTTTTTCATTCATTTGCTTAGTTTTTTGTTTCTAAGCATTAGGTCCCTAGGTAGGCAACCTGGGAACATTGTTATCAACTCAGATTTTGTTATTTTTTCTGGAAAAAACCCCTATTGTAACTAAAATTCCCTTACTAGTGTCTTAGTGTCTCTGTGTGTTTCCAACTTAGAACCCTATTTGAGTTGTGTGCTTTTTGTTCCACTTTCTAGATACCCCAAATTCCTTCAGTAGGACCAAGATTCCCTTGCTGGCATCTTAGTCCTTGTTGAGTTTGAAGCTATAGCTTCTAGGGTTTAAGTTTTCTTCTCTATAGTTATGTTTGCTATCATTGGTTATCTGTTTCAGTGGGTTGAATTTTTGTTCCATACATTTTACTAAATAAAGTTTAAAGTGCTTTATGTCATACATTCCTCACTTCCAAATTTTTATTTACAACATTTCATCTTTTAGGTTATTGCCTAGTGTAATCAACAAATTACCTTGTTTCAAAATGAAACACTGCATTGTACTTTCTTTACTTTTCCATAATAGAATGTTTTCTTTCAATAGATGTGGTTTTGATATAGTTAAAAATGGATTACATAAGTACAAAAACCCCTATTATGAGTTCAATTTAGAGTACAAAAATACGGTCATTGAGAAACATGTTAGTCATCCTTCTACTTTCTTTCATAGTTATGAGAACATTGTAGAGGAAAAGGAACAAACAATTGACATAATCCTTAATATTACATTTCCTATTCGTGAGGATGATATAATATAAGAAGATACAAGCATAGACAATCATGAAAACCATAATTTTTCTTCTCTTGATGTATCTCCTACTATAGATGAAGGTATATTGGTGAAAGAAGACATAATCATTGCAGATCATGAGAGTCTTGATTGTCTATCTCCTCCTCTCCCTTGGGAAGATAGTATAATGCAAGAAGATGAGGTCATTTCCACCACTTTGTTTAACCAAAATCCAACTCTCAACACCTCCCCTAATTGCAAGAATGATTTAGTAAAATAGGATACAATTGTGAAAAATCATGAAAATCACATTTGTCAAGGGGACACATGGATTGAAAGTGATAATCTTATCTCTCTCCTTCCTAATGTCCCTAACATTTGGAAAGACCTATTTGAAAAAAAATCATTTAACTATTTGTAGTCATGAAAACCATAGCAGTCCTTCTCTTGATGCTTCCCTTATTAGTGATGAAGTTAATTTACATGGCATAATAATGGAGAGTGATGAAACTTTTGTTTTCCTCTCTCCTAAAATCTCTCCTAATAGGGTAGAAGTTATGGCACAAGAGAATGAGACCCTAGAAAATAAGAATTAAATCACTGGTAATTAATTTGATCGCATCTATCCTTCTCATAATATCTCTCCTAGTTGTGAAGAAGATATTGCAATGTTAGAAGATAAAAGCTATGAGAGTCACAAGAACTCTATTTTTTTCTCTTGCTTTAGAGAAAAAATTATTGAACAAGAGAATACCATTGATCATTCCCCTACTTGCGATGAAGTTATTTTGGAAAATCCAATCCTTGAATGTCAAGAAAATTTGGTTTGTAGCTTTCCTAAAAACTCTCCTACTACGGAGGATACCATGGTGCAAGAAAATAAGAACATTGACAACAGTAATTCCTTAGATGAAGATGATGAAGTAACATTGGACTCCTCTTCACTAATTGATCATGAAAATAAGGGTAAGTCTTATGAGGTTATGCACATTAGATATCCCTTGGAGTATTCTTCTGAGCCTAAACATATCATTTATCCACCCTCTCAAAAACCGCTAGTTCAAAACAAACCCCTCCTTAAGCTCGAACCACCTAAGAATAATGTTTCACAAAAATCAAGTTATAATATTGTTTCTCATACATAAAACACTAGTAACAATCTGTAACCAATAAAAACACCTTGAAAATCCCTCCCATTGCCTTGTTGGAGATATGTGCCTCAATCTTGCTTACCTGAACCTCATGTAAGAGTAAATTAGTGAGACACATGAGATATCGTACCGATGAGTTTTTTAGTCCTAAAGGCTTGAAGTGCTCATATCGGTGTGACATGTGTTTGGTCTTGTTGAAGAGAACTATCAGAGTGACTTGAACTATTGGCATGAGTTTTCTGTTTCATATCAACAGTAGTTATCTGGCTAATGAGGTTCATCGGTGAGACTCTTGCCGATCTAAGGAACATATGTAAAGTATCCTAGATGAGTTTTGGTATGACTCTGGTCCATGATCAGATTGAGGTGACATTTGTCATCTAGATGACTTGTGAATGTCACTCTGGTGCTTGTGGTTTGGCCAAAGAATTCTGGCAAGAAGACTCCTGCCGAAGTGAACTACGTTGGGATGACATTGGTCTTCGAGTAGACCTGCAAATGTTGAACTAACTATGTTAGTCTAGCCAATGGGTCTAATTGGTGTATGTCTTGCCAATGAATAGATGGTCAAGCTGACATAATACTTCAGAATGCATCTTACTGACAGTAGATCTCTGGATGATGGGTGTGTTCGGTGTGAATCATGTCGATGAAAGGTTTCAAACTGTAGTGAGCTGAATCTCATTGGGGTGAATTTTGATCTCGGTGGGACTTTGGCTGATAGTGGTTCTCTTGCCAAAGGAGGTGCTCCTGATGCATATCGTTGTGTCTCTTTCTGATGGATTTTCTAGTCGTGAATGTCGGTATGACTCTGGACGATGGTATTTGGTCAGACTGACATCAAGGCTCTGTGAGAGTCTTAGTGACAAAGCATGTCTTACCAATGAGGTGTTGGTCATTGGTGTGACTTTGGACTTCGGTGAAACCTTCTTTGATGCTTTTTCTCTTCCCGATGGTCTGTTCTAGTTGGTCGTCGGTGTGAGTTGGGACTTCGGTGAAACCTTCTCTGATGCTTGTTCTCTTGCTGATGGTTTGTTCCAATTGGTCATCGGTGTCACTTGGGACTTTAGTGAAACCTTCTCTGATGCTTGTTCTCTTGTCGATAAGGTTGATCCCATGATAGTTGGTGCTCTTTTTGCTCATCGGGGTGACTTAGGCTGAAAAGATGGTTCGACAGGTATTTGAGCTTAATGACATTAGGGAGACTTGTGGGTTTGATGTAACATTATGAACTCTTGCGGATGGATGATGTCTTGCCAATGAGCTTGGTCGAGACCTTGTGATAATGAAGACATCCGAGAGACTCTGGCCGATGAACATGAAAGAAGACTATGGTTGGAAGGATGCTAACTTGGTTGATTGTTGATGTGTATGATGTTAATTGGAGGATAATGAGTGAGTTGGAGAAGGGTATGTGCAGGATCATCATGGAAAAAATAGGCTCTTAAGTGGCAAAAAAATAAGAAAAATTAGAGTTAGGCAACTTGACGTAAAATTTTTAATAACTTATCTATATTATTTCAAAAATATGTAAGAATATAATTTGTAGGAAATTAAATGTAGTTTCTAAATTACTAGGTTTGTTTAAACAAAAGAAATTATGTTTGGTGAAAATTTGAAATTTGAATGTAGTAGTACTTAAATTTCATCGAAAAAATAAGTAGGTGTCTGTCTGACCACCCTAACCACAATAAAATGATAATATTTGTTATAATATTTTAGATATAAGTAGAGGACTCATGTCCCAATGTGATTCATATTTTTTTATAATTTTTTCCAAGTAAATAATTAATTATGAATTTTTTATAAAAAAATTTAAAAAATATAAAAAGCTCGTATGTCTGACCACCTTAACTTGGTCAAAACTTCATGAAATTCAATTTTTCTTTTTTTAATCCTATAATATGCAGAGCATAGAATGTGACATATGTTTTGGATTCAAAGAATGTGATACCGTTTGAAAGCTATAGATGTTTTTCAATCAATCTATCAATCAGGACTTTAGTCGTAATTTGAATAGAAAATGAATAATAATTATTTATTAAATTCAAAGTAAACAATAATTTATATTGGTGGAAATATAAGAGTATCCCTTAAAAACCCCTTTCATTTAATCAATTTTGGGTAAAAAAAGTCATCAACCAAATACCCATTATATTGTCACTTTTTGGCCCATCGTGATCCTGCGCATACCCAGAAGTTAGACCGATTGACAGTTGGTCTGACTGTTGGAATACGAACTGATCTACAAAATTTGAACCATTTCCTCCCTATTGAAGATGAATGCATATACATTGGATGTTCTACAATACGATTTGTGAGATGAAGGTTGAGGCAGGGTTATGCTGCCAAAATCTCTCCAGATTAAATGTCTTGGTTGATCTCTCATGCTAATCTGCATTGTATATTGTGTGAAGGTATTGTAATAGTGCGAAGGTTGTATGAACTGAGAGGTTTATTAGGGAAATGTAAAAAGGAGAGAGGGAAACATAACAGGGTTGTTGCTAGTTTGTCTCCAGAATGGAACAAGATGTAATCTCTATGAAAAGGCTATGAGTCTAAGGTTGTATTATAACTTTGTTTGTTGCTGAATAATACAATGGCTCAGATCTTTTGGAGTGTGGGGTTTTTCACCCAAAAGGGTTTTCCCCACATAAATCTATGTGTTCTAATCTTTTGTACTATCTTTCATGTTTAATGGTTCTGTTTGTTGAATCTGTTTATGCAAGTTGTTGAAACTGAAGTTACATGTGCTTCTCTTAGAAGGATTAATGTGGGAAACAAACTGTCTTATTTTTCTTTGTGACATAGTTGTTTGTTTTTTTGAGGTAATTTATTTGAAACTAAAGTTACCGAAGGAACTACTATTCTTGGAGGTTTCTCTGAGATGACAAAATTTTCCCAACATGCCTAATCTTATTTTTCCTAGTGCTCCACATTTAACTGTGCATAATGGGAAAGAGCATGATCTTGTTGAGTAACTTAAGAATACTCCCACAAAGATATCCCTCTGGGACTTGATTCAAAGTTCACCTAACTATCACACTATGCTTCAAAATTCCTTACAACAAGTTCCTATCCCTTCTAATGCACAACTGAATGACATAGCAGCCATGATTCAAGGAATAAATGTTGGCATTCTCTTCCACCAAAGTGAGCTCCCTCCTTTTGAGCTGCAGAAATAATGTACTACTTTCATGGTTATAGCTCAATACAATAGTACAAGGATAAATCAAAACCTTATTGACAATGGAAAATCCTTAAATGTGTGTAGTGTAATCCTTTTGGATAAGATTGGTGTTGATAAATAAAAAATTCAACCAGATTCTTTATCTATTAAGTGATTTGATAATGTGGGAAAATGATCAATTGGGGTGATTACTTTACCTATTAAAGTTGAAAAAGTTACATTACAAACCCCAATCCATATTATGCCTCATGATCTTTCATACAATCTCCTTTTAGGTAGACAATATGGGTTAATAGGGGCCTATTAGTAATACATGAAGATTCATGAATGCTTTAGAAGGCTAACTTGATGTAAAAGGATCATGAGGCATAATATGGATTGGGGTTTGTAATGTAACTGTGTCAACTTTAATAGGTAAAGTAATCACCCCAATTGATCATTTTACCACATTATCAAAATTCAATATGGGCCTATTAGTGATGATGTAAATGTAAAATAGGGCTTGGGATACAAAATTCAATGTGAAAGGGTAATTAAAAATACTCTAAGTTACAACACTAAAATGAGGTCCACATAGCCTAGGAAGGCACAAGAACCAATGTGAATGTGCAAGACACATTGCAACACTAGTTTAATATTAAGTTTAAGTTAAGAACCTTCTAGATTAATGTAATAATGTTATTAAACACATTTTATAATGTTGGATTAGGTAGAAATGGGTTTATTAAGTATAGAAAAGCGTTAAAGCATCTTACAAGACATCATTAAATGCATTTTATTCAATTTGCAAGGGTCCAAGACCTAGTGTGGATGCATAAAATGCCTCATAACACCTGAATCAAGGCCTCATTAAGTCAATTTATCATGAATTATTCTCATGTCAAGAAAAGGGTACATTTTTCTACAACACATTTAGCCCCCACTTTAGTGAGAGGATGAACTTGCTTCAAACTCACACTAAAGTAGACATTCAAGAGAGATCTGAGTGTACAGATGCATGTGAAAAATAATGAAAAGGATTAAGAAGGTAATCAAGCCCCTAGGATCCAAGATCCTAAGTCAAACCATCAAGATACAAAATCATGCAATGGAAATATTTAAGAAAAAAAGGACAGGATGGAAAAGATGTACTCACTCTGGGACCATAGAACTTCAGGTCATCCATGGGGTGAGAAGGCCACAACTTACTCACTCTAGGGCCATAGAACTTCTGGCTATCTACGGGGTGAGAAATCCCAAAAAGGTAATATACATATGCTAGTTGGTATGCACTCAATAACACAAAGGTGGCTATGGGGAAAAGTCATGCCACTAGGTGGGCTTCCTGCTCAACCATATTAAAGTTATACCTCCTGATAACTTTAACAAGGTGCCACAAGGAAAATCATTTTTGAGCTCTATGAGGTAAGAAAAACTTCATATGCTTGAAACTCATAGACATTGTTAATGCAAAATAGTGTAAGGATTATTCAAAGGGATTTTACTTAGTTCATGCAATGTCTCATCTTAGGGAATGTCATGTTGAATGTATCCAAGAGAGGATAAGTGAAAATGATCTTATGTTGTTTCCAAGAGAGGAAAAGTGCAATGTCTCGTCTTGGGGAACATTGCACCTAACATTTCCAAGAGAGGGAATCACAATTAAAAATAAAATCACACAATGAAATGTGAGTGGTGATGTATGCCGCCACCTTAAAGTAGTTGTGAGCACCCGTACTATGAGCAATTGCTTTAAAGTAGAAGAAGGAGAACATGAGAGATTACTCAAAAATCCCTATACCAAGTCATATGTTTTCGAGAAGCTACGTCATGAAAAAGAGAAATATGTCATATGCAAGAAAATCTTAAGGCATGTCGTCCACATCCCAAGCTTGCTCTTATGTATTCATGAAAGGGTAATGATTAGCCAAAGAAGGCAACCACAATTGACATACAAGGATGAGGCTATCAAACCCCTTATCCCCACTTAGTGTAGGACAAAGGTGAGTAGAAATGATTGATAAAATGCATGCTAGAGTGAAAATCAATAAAAATTAGAGTAATTAGATTCCCCCACATAGGGAAGCATACCAAACTCCTAAAAATGTTCTATTTTACAACTCAAGGAGGTACATTTATTGGTAGTGTGACCATGAACTCTATGATATGCACAAAATGAAGTCTTGGAATAAAATTTCTTGCGATTTCAAGGAGGGAGGGAGATCAAGTGATATTGGAGGAGTCTTGAAAGGATACCCTCTTGATCAATAGGAGAAGGTGGTCGTGTGGTGTGTTTCAAAGATACATCTTGCTTGGTAGTATATTTCATACTTTCACAGGAGTCTCTAGATTGTGAGATTGTATTCTTTCCATTATAAGAAGGTATAAAATATAACAAATTCAAATCATGAATATTTTGAGAGATGACATTGCCATTAAGTGAAGGTGTAGGTGTAGGCATGTGTTGTATGTTTGGTAAAGGATGCTTTTCAAGACCACTAGTTTCTAAGGATAATTTAGGAGTGTTGTGTGGGGTTGTTGATGTAGAGTGAGGTTTTGGTGATCTCGATCATATTACAATAGCCAAGACCATGAGTCATTTGTTGTGTCTTAATCTCTATAGGGTTGCAGATACCTTGTTCTCAAGCTCCACATCCTTTTCCATGATATCCTTGTTGTTTAATGAGTTCATACCCTTTTCCATAAATTTGTTTCATGGCTTTGGAATTAGGTGGTTGTTTGTTATTGTGTTTTTCAAGGGTTATTGCAAAGTTTTCTTTGTTGTCTAAAGTGGTTGAGGTGAATTCTTTCAAAGGATCATCTGAATTTTGTGTTGACATGATGGTTGGTTGTTCTTGTGTCTCACCTTTCTTTTTTGTGAATATGTATTCACCCATAAATGATGGTGTGAATTGTAAGGATCCCCAATCATAACCGAATAATTCAGATGGTGATTCCTCATCATTGTGTTCAATTTCAAGAGGATCTATGTTGGATGTTGGAATCAATTTTTTCAAAGGACTTGTAGCTCCTTTTTCAAGGTGCAAAGAACTTTCAGTCTCCGGATCTACTTCAACTTGATAAATTTTATTGTTATAGAAATATTTCATTTTATGATGAAGGGTTGAAGGTACTACATTCATCTCATGTATCCATGGTTTTCCTAAAATAATATTATACAAAAGATTACAAGGCATTAAATGAATAGGAGTTTGCAAAGTAACCACCCCAACCATAATAGGCAAAGTGATTACACTGAGCAGTTGCTTTGTCATATTATGAAATCCTTGAATAGAGACATAATCAGGTATTATTTGTGACCTATCAAGATCTAATTGATCAAGGAGACTCACACTACACACATTAAGGGAAAAACCATGTTATATATGAGAGTGTGTTTGATACTTGTACGATTGAATCGAGCAATTATCATAAAGGCATAATGTTGTTTACCAAAGTACAAAGGAGGGAGCTCATGTTGATGGAAGGTAATGTTAAGATTCTTTTTTGTGGATGAGAGCTTCCACATCATTCAAAATGGTACCAGAAGGAATTGTGATTTCTTTTAAGGCTATTTGAAGAATGTTGTTGTAATTTGGTGAGTTCTGAAGTAAATCCCAAAGGGAAATATTTGCAAGAGTATTCTTTAATCGTTCGACAAGGTCATACTCCTTTTTTTGTGGGATGAAACAAGGGGCACTAGGAAGATTGGGTAAATGTAAGGAGGGTGATGTTGGTTGTAGTGGTTACGGATTATTTCAAGTGCTATGTGTATGAGCAATGGTATTATAACTTGGTTGATATGATTCATTAGTTTGAGGTGGGTGGAGAATGTAGTGAGGGTTATTTGAAGGATGAAGGGGATGCAAATGTGGGTAAAGTGAGTAACGAGGTTTATTGGAAGGATGAAGTTTATGTGAGGGTGGGTAAAGGGTGTAGTTAGGTTGAATATTGTTAACATCCCGTAACAAGTGATATTTTTCATTTTCTTTGAAGGGTATGTTATCTTTGTGTTGGATCATAATATCTTCCCTAGAAGGGGAGTTCATAGGAGAACAAAAAACCACATGTTTGTGACAATCAAGATTTCATTCATCCAGAAGAACTTCATCACAACCAATGCAATTATGAATGGTTGAATGTGTTTGATTATTCATAATGTGGATATTAGGTGAAGATTTTAAGAAATTGTTTTGTGTTTTTAATGTCTCATTCTCTTGTTCCATATTATCTACCCTACTAGGAGTGCTTTTAATATTTTAATTTAAGGTTGAAATGTGAAAAGTACCTTCATCACAAGTGGGAGAGGGATCAAGAGAATAAAAAACATCAAATTCTTTTTTTTCAATGATTGGATCCTTTTATTTGATTATGTGTTCTTGGATGGGGGAAACATTAGGAAAGGGAGCAAGGAGATTCTCATGATTATATTTTATTTCCTCCCTTTGTCCAATAATCTCTTCCAAAATAGGGGAAGAAAAATAAATAGGATTGTCATAGGTCTTAAAGATGTGAGCATTTAATGTCAACATATCCTCCTCACAAATAATGTGATTTCCATGATTACTCACAAAAAAATTCTCACAAATAGGGGAGGAGTTGGGAGATGAATCTATGGTCTCATCGTCATGTGTTGTGCATTTTTCATGATTACTTAGTGTGATGTCCTCTTCTTTAGTAATGTTATGTATAATAGGAGAAGCATGAGGAGAGAAAAAACTCATATTGTCACAACTCTAATTAGTTGGTTCTTCTATCACTAAAATATTTGCTTCACAAGTGTCAGAGATAATAGGAGAAGAAAAAATGTAAGTGTTATGAATATCCAAGGTTTATTTCACTAAACCAACCTCATCCACAAAAGGGGAACTAGGAGAGGGATCTATGATGAACAAAAAGAGAGGGGAGAGGACCTCATATTCATTTGCTTTTAACCAAAAATTCTTACAAAATGCAATAATATCTCGAAAGAGAACATGCAAGATCAGAACTATAGAATTTTGTAATGAAAACATGATGGAATAATTAATCTACAACCTTGAAATTTAACAATGCTAAAGAAAACATGAAATTCAAGAATAATTTTTTAGATTTCAATGATGACAATTGACTGATTATGAGATGTAACATGATGAGAATGCAAACTTGAAAGTAGAACCATGCACAAAATGAGAAAATTAAGCTTATAATTTATTAAATGCATGCTAAAAAAATAAAACTAAATGATATAGGTAGGTTAAGGCACCAAATAGAAGCTGAAAAATAAAGTTATGTGTTATGTAAAATGTTGTTTCAGGGGTCAGAAGGGACTGATTCTCCCAGGGTGGCGAATGAGTCCTAGTAGAGATTTTTTTCAAAATTTTCATAAAGTTTTGATGGATTTTGATGCTTTATGAGTGCTATGATGCAAAAATAATTGAAAATTGAGAACTTTTAGAAAGTAGAAAAGAATTTATATGCCAACAAAGCAACCTAAATGCACTTTTTTATGAATGAAAACTTTAACACCTAGCATGCAATTGAATCATGTAAACCCTAATGCAAGATAGATCTATGATGATGGACTCCAAATCAGTCAAAAAACATTCAAAAATAAAGTTCACCAAAATGAAACTAAGGATTTTTGGTACCCAAATCCTTCCTTGCTCTTTTAGGATTTTTCACCTAAAAGGGGAAAGATGGACCAAAATACACAATGTTTCAATCAATATTATTATAAGAATGGATAGGAAATAGATGTGAAGTGTGTGTGGATGTGTTTGAATTCTTGCAAATGAAAATAAGTGAATATAAGCTAGTCTAATGCAAGATGCTAGAAAACATAGTGTTGATTGCAAATGTTAACTAGAAATGTAAACAAATGAAAACAAAAATTGATGAAACTGAACAAAGTGCACTTGGAGGCAGATTACTATTACTGGAAGGTTCTAGAATGTTCTATAAGTCACTATTAACGGCCACTGGGACTAATTATCCATGCATTGTGAATCAGTCCTTCTAATGAAAAGTCCTAGAAATAGGTTTCTAATTGTGAGGAGCTAAATTTGAGAAAACCACTTTTTAGGCCCATAAATGGGACTCTTTCACCATGGGTGGTGAATTATTCCACCTATAGGAATCATCAAATTCAAGAGTTGATTCTGTGGAATTAGATCTGCACTTCTGCTTCCTACAGGTGTTCACTTCTTGAATTTTTGGATTCGGGTCTAAAATTCCTTTTTGCTAATATTTTGACTTGAATGTATTACCAACTTTATCTTCAATGATTTCCAAGCTTCCAAGAGACCTAAATCTATAAACACACAAGAAGAAAAGAAGAAATGTTGAATCTTAGGGCATGGGTGTTTGCCTTGGTCAAACCCCTTTTAGGTAATTAAACAAAAATGGAGTAGATCACCTTGCCATGATGATTGATCTTGAAATTTGTAACATAGATTTTAAGACCCATAATGCTTGCTCTCTTCCTATGTTTTTCACCTAGAAAGAGAGAGATTTGGATCATAAAATGCTACATGTACATTCAAATGAGGACATGTGTGATGTGATATGATGAGAACTAACTAAACTAAATGCAATTGACTGAATGAAATGATCTAAGATGCATGCAAAACTAAGATTTATGCCTTGTTTGAGAACATAGTGTGATATGCAGAAACTATGAAATATGAAGAAATTGAAAGAAATATGCAAAACAGAAAATACAGGGTCAAATCTGAGTGCACTTGGATGATGTGTGAGATTTATGGAATGTATGGAATGCTAATAAAAAATTTTAATGTTTTATAGTTGGACTCATTCGCCAAGGGTGGTGAATTAGTCCTCCGACTGGTGAAAAAAGTGTCGAGAACTAATTTCTAACAGCCAGGCATGAATTTTTGAAAAAATGAAGATTTCTAGATTTCAAGTGGGACTCATTCACCAAGGGTGGCAAATTAGTACTCCCCAAGATTTGTGAAAATTCAAGGGTTAGAACCACTACTCCAAATTTGGAAATGACCGAATATCAAATTGTCGAGATCAATTCTGTAGAAAATGGGTTGAAAGTCACTCAAATTGCATGAAAGGATGGTGAATTTATTTGAAGAGCCTATTTCACTCGGAATCCACTTTTCAACACCTTTAAACCTATTAAATCTGCAAAATAAATGTTGTAAAGACACATGGAAAGGGGGAAAATGTAGAGGGATTAGTGAATAGGGGTTTGCCTTGGTCAAACCCCACTTTAGTAATTAAACCCAATTGAAATGAATGACATGCAAAAAGAATGATAAATGAATAACATGGAAGTATTGCAGACTTGCCACATCCTTGAATATGCAAATCTAAAGTGATGTCCAAAGGCTACTCCAAAGTTCTTGAAAGTGCTTGAATTGAAGATGCAAAATGCTTGAGTGCTTGATTGCTTAAGTGAAAGAGTGAATGAGTGATTACATGAATTAGGAGATGTAAAATGAGGTGAAAAATTCCTATTTATACAAATCTTATGCCTTAGTATCCGTTCATACCTCATCACAGGCCGACATGAAGTGAATTTTTAGTAAAACCCAAAAAGAAATTTGAAATATTTTGAATTTGGGGCCAAGGGGGACTCATTCACCACCCTTGGTGAATGAGTCCCACCTAGGACATAGAATCAAGTGTAAGGGAAAATTTCTTATTTAATGTTGTTTATCGAGATAAGACCCAAAAATACACTTAATATAAGCATATGAGGGCATAAAAAGTCAAAATAGAGCATGAGAAGGGTGTAAATAGGGAAAAAATGCCTAGAAATGTGTGAAATCTAGTTACAAGGCTTTACAACACTTCAAAATAGGACTTGTTGATGAGTGAAAAGGTGGTTTTTAGGTGAAATGCATTAAATAGAGTCTAAAAAAGTGTATAAATGTCTTACAACACTTCACAACACTTTCACAAGACATCGTTCTTTGAGTTTTAGCACCAAAATAAGCATGTTCAAGCCAAGATATCTCATAAAATTAAAGAAACATAGCTCCAACACTATGAAACAAGGCCTAAAATACAATGAAAATGGGAATGGTCCATTTTTCTATGGTACATTTAGCCCCCACTTTAGTCAGAGAAACTTGCTTCCTCACACTAAAGTAGCCATTGAACATCGAGAAAAGGGTTCAAATGCACTTATGTTAGCAAGATGGAATGCAAAAAACAAGAAGGATGATCAAGCCCCATAGATGAAGATCCCATGGAAAACTAAACATAAGGAAAAAGGAACACACAAGCGTTGAAATAAATTGAGTGAAGCTTTGATTACAAATCCAACTAGTTGTGAAAAGGGATCTAGGCTAATTGTTTGAAAAAAAAAATTGTACTCACTCTGGGGCCACGAAACTAGTTGTTTGTGGGGTGAGAAGGCACAAAAAGTAAGATACATATGCTAGTTGATATGCACTCACAAACAAACACAAAAAGTGGCTATGGGAAAAAGTCATGCCGCTAGTTGGGCTTCCTGCTCAACCATGCTAAAGCTATACTCACTTGATAACTTTAATAGGGCACCACATAGACAAAGAAAATGAAAATGTTGGTTTAAAATAGGATGAAACCATAGGAATGCAATTTTTGTTATGCAAGGTGGCCAAACAAATAAGACAACTCCACAAGCATGCAAGTTGTGTTATCCAAGGTGGCTGAATGATAATGCAATATGCAAAAAAAATTGTGTAATATGTTCAAACGATTCTTGTTTAGTGTATGCAAGGTCAGTCACTTAGGGAACATTGTGTCTAATTTCTCCAAAAGAGGACCAATCAAAGAATATTATATTCACAACTTAGGGGATACAATGTGTCACATCAAACCACAAAGAGGAATGCAATACGCTAATATAGATCACACTTATGAAGGACATCATACCCAATGTCATCCAAAAAGTGAGAAATGCCTCATGCAAATGACAAGTCTTCGCTAAGAATTCAAATGAAATAATGGTAATGTATGCCTCCACTTTAAAGGAATTTCTACACATCGTTTTGTGAGCAATTACTTGAAAGTAGAGAAGGAAAGAAAATGCAAAAAAAATAAAAGACATGAGAGCAAACTTGGAAAGCTCTATGCCAAGTCATATGTTTCGAAGTTAAGTTGCATCATGTCAAAGAAAATGAAAAATAAATAAAGGAAGGGAGTTTCCCCCAGAAAAGAAACCACACCAAACACATAAGGGATCTATGGATTTGGGGTCAGTATGTTCATTGTTGCAATGTTTTTGTATTTTGTATTTTGTATGAAATAGCTTGGAACCATCATCATTCCCCAAAGCACATAGAACTAGAAGAATGACACAAAGAGAGTAAAAATAAAGCTAAAGAAAAGTGTAATTTGAGTCAACATGGAAGAGAAATTGTAGTCTTGATGCTTTGCATTGTCCCCAAAGGAAAACACAAGAAAAAAAGGAAAATGAAAAGAAAGCTTTTGAGTCAACATGAAGGAGACAATTTGGTCTCAATGCCTTGCATCATCCCCAAAAGGAAAACAAAAAATAAAAGAGAAAAATACAACGACCATTTGGGTCAACATGGAAGAGACATAGGGTGTCTCAACGCTTTGTGTCATCCCCAAAGGAAAACACAAAAAAAAGAAAAAGGCAAAAAGACAAGGACCATTTGGGTCAACATGGAAGATACATAGGGAATCTCTACGCTTTGTGTCATCCACAAAGGAAAACACAAAATAAAAAGAGAGAAAGACAAAGAGACAAGGAGAAGAATAGAGATACAAATAGAAGAAGTGTACTAAGAGAAGGAGACATTAAATGCATGATATTGGGGAACACAATAGAAACATGAAAAGAAAATGGAAAATGCAAGTGAATAAAAAGAATAAGTAGGAAAATGCAGATCATCCATCAAGTATCCTACCTCCCAATCATGTTTAGTGGAATGCAAAAATGATTGACTGTTTAAAGTAGGAATCACAAGAATTGAACTAGGATTTTTACCAGGCTCATCACTTGTTGGAGAGGATTTATCGTTTAAGCTCATTGTAGATGAAAATAAAGAGTTCAATTCATTGTTTATTGTTTCATCTATGTTGGAAATCATCACATATCCATCATCATCATCAAGATTAATGACGAGAGGACGAAAAGTGATTTGTAAGGATGGATGTATTAAGAGTGTAGGTTGGATATTATTATTTGGTTGCAATTTTTGGGTTGGAATGTCATGTGGTTGGTCAATATGGTCATCGATCAAAGGTAAATATTGGTTGTCTTGATTGGTTGTAGTATGAGTTAGGAGACGACGATGGCACT
This sequence comes from Sequoia sempervirens, assembly GCA_007258455.2. Classification (NCBI taxonomy): domain Eukaryota; kingdom Viridiplantae; phylum Streptophyta; class Pinopsida; order Cupressales; family Cupressaceae; genus Sequoia; species Sequoia sempervirens. Next base: position 342,944,147 of record VDFB02000017.1, read on the forward strand.
GACGTTCTTGAGTAGGACAGTTCCATTTAATTTTTTTTTCAAGTTGTTGAGGTGTAGGAACAGATTAAGTCAGCATAGGTTCTTCTAATTCTAGAAGGGAAATAGTAGAAGAAACTGAAGGGGAATGATCAATCACTTTCTCTTTTGCTTTATATATTTGTTTGTTACGAGGAAGTGAGGAAAGAACCATTTTATGGTCTCTTGATCATTTAGATCAGGGCTGAGAAGTATCAGGAAGAGATTTTTCAGAGCATGTGATGGTTTGTTGAATATCAAATGTAGGTGTAATCATGGTTTCGCCGAGGATAGGAGGAGTGGAAGTGGATGAATATGTGTGACGAAGGGATAATTTAGCAATCTTTTTGGCTTTAAACTTCTAATAAGCGAAGTAAAAGAAGTCGTTACGAGGAGTGATAGGTTCCATGGGTTCAAGCCAAAAGGATTCTAAGGAAAATTTACCTTTGGAAGATAATGGATTAAAGCCACTATGGTTTACAGTGAATACATCATTTCCATGTGGAAACTTCAAGCACTTGTGAATGACTGATGGGACCACTTTCATTGAGCGAACCCAAGGAAGGCCCAACAACAAATGAAATTGGTTGGATTGTGGAATAATAGAGAACATTACCTTCAAAGTCTTAGGTCCTATTTTTTAAAGGTAACACGATCGATCCAATATTAGGGCATGCATAACCATGATGTGTTTTAATCCATGCAATCAGTGGATTATAGTTATCTTGATATAGATCATGTAATACTAGGAACTTCTTTGTGATCACATTCTCACTAGAAGCAGGATCTATTAATATCCCATTAGTAGGTTTATCATAGATTCTATCAGATAGGTAGAGAGGACCATCAAGAAGCTTTGGTAGTATGTCTTTAGAGTAGTTTGAGCTTGACTAATGGTGGCAAGTTGGTGTTGCATGGATGAAACAATGTTGGAAAACAAGATATGTGGTTGGAGTAGTTTGAGCTTGACTAATGGTGGAAAGTTGGTGTTGCATGGATGAAACAATGTTAAGGAGTTGCATCATGAAGATATCAAGATAATGGGGCTGAAGTGGAATAGAAAATGGTGATAGGGTGTAAGTGATGTTAGGAGAAGTGGTAGGAATATGAAGGGATGTGAAGGTGGTGGAAGAAGGTTGTAATGCTACAAAAGAAGTAAGAATGCTAGTGGAAATCAGAAAAGATGTACCAACAAAATTGGTTTGATGTGAAGTTGTATGGACTTTCGAATTGGTGTAAGTTGGTATGGAAGCTATAGTTGAAGGAGGAGGAACGTAAGATGTTGGTTGGGTAATAGGAATGTTATTTGATGGAGTATTGGAAGAGGTATGTTTATTGTAAATCTTAACAATTTATTTTAAAACATGCAAGCCATAATCACTCTCAATTAATCAATGAAGGTTCTCAATAGTACGTATAGCAGTGGCAGAAATTTTTTCAAGTGACAAGTCTTGTTGTAAATGTGAAAATTCCTCATGAATGTTAATAACCTTTTCTTGTGGGAGAGACTTGTTTTGATTGTCAACATGCATAGGATGGAAAGGTGAAAGCATGGAAGTGGTATTTCTAGGGCCCAATGCACCATTATCCATACCAAGAGTAGGAGCTCATGAGATCCAAAAGTCCACAATGAAAGTGTTATCGTGGGATGTCATGAGTCTAGAACTTCATCTCACTAAAGTATTATCAATATTTAATCTAACAATTAAATATAGATTTAATTAATAAATGGAGAAACTAAAACACACACAAAATAAATCATAACACAAAGAATTTAACTTGGTTCACCCAATCCAGGCTACATCCACCAAACCGCAGCCATCCAATACTTTTATTATCTAGTGCAAAACTTATTACAATCTTTCAAATAATCGCATTTTTTTCATCATACTGTAACACCATCCAAACCCCTTTTTACAAGCTTAGAAGCTTCCAAATTTTGGGTTCTACAAAATCAGATTTTTCCTTTTTCATTGATTTTTTTCTTTTTCATCATACATGTCGGGGTGTACCATATACCATGGGCTATATAGTATAGCATGATCAGTTGCCACATACCAACAATCTCCCACTTGGAGATTGATTAGGCTCCACACCAACACAATCTCCCACTTGGAGGTTGATCCTAGATGACACTTCTGCAATTATAGCTCACACTGAAAATAAGTATCTTGGACCTTGCTACTGTATTATACTTGCATTCAACCTTGAAGGCCAACTAAAGCTGAAGAGAAACTTAGCTTCTCCCTTCTCACTGCCTTTGTAAAAATATCCACTGGATTGACATCTGTATGTATCTTGTCTAGCTTGACCTATCCATCCTCCAACACTGAATGAATGAAATGATATCTCAACTATATGTGTTTTGTTTTAGAATGCAAGGTAGAATTCTTTGCAAGATGTATAACACTCTGGCTGTCTGTAAACAAGTAACTTTCAGCCTATTGTTTTCCCAACTCGTCCATGAAAATTTGCATCCATATCATCTCCTTTGCCACCTCTATTGTAGCAACATACTCTACCTCTGTGGTGGATAAAGCAACCACCTTTTGCAATCAAGAATTCCAAATCACTGTTGTCCCACCAACTGTAAATACATAACCTATGGTACTCCACCTGGTATCTATATCCCCTACCAAATTTGAGTCAACATAGTCTTTTAAATCAGTATTAGAGCCCCCAAAACATAAACATTTATTTGATGTACCTCTCAAGTACCTAAGAATCCATTTGACCGCATTCCAATTCTCAACTGCGGGATGACTCAAATACTTACTAACAACTCCTATGGCATGTGCAATATTTGGTCTCGTGCATACCATGGTGTACATTAAACTACCTATAGCTAAAGCATATGGTACCTTGGACATTTTTTCTTCCTCCTCTTGTGCCTTTGGACACATATCCTTAGTCAATTTAACATGACTAGGCAAAGGTGTGCTGACAGCTTTTGCATTCTCCATATGAAATTTCTGCAACACCTTTTCAACATAATTAGCCTAAGATAAAAACAATTGTTTTTTTGTCCTATCTCTACAAATTTTCATACCAAGGATTTGTTTTGCTACCCTAAAAACCTTCATAGAAAAATATTTTGGTAAATTATGTTGTTTTAGCTCACTTATGTGATCCATGTTAGACCCTACTACAAGCATGTCATCAACATATAATCATAAAATAATGTAGCTATCATTATCCAACCTCTTAAAATAAACACAATGGTCATAATTACACTGGCTGTAGCCTTGCTCAGCCATAAAACTAGCAAATTTCAAGTACCATTGCCGAAGGGCTTGCTTCAAGCCATATAAACTTTTCTTCAATCTGCACACTAGTTTCTCTTTACCTTTGACCTCAAATCCTTGTGGCTGGTCCATATATATTTCCTCTTCCAAATCACGATGGAGAAAGGTTGTTTTAATATCAAGCTATTCTAAATGAAAATCTTTAGTAGCCACAATACTTAAAACAATACAAATAGAAGTCATTTTAACAACTTGAGAAAAAATCTCATCAAAATCAATACCCTTTTTCTATGCAAATCCTTTTACAAATAATCTAGCTTTAAATCTCTTCTTACCTCCATCCTCCTCTTTTAGCCTATAAACCCATTTGTTTGGTAAATCCTTTTTACCTGTAGGCAACTTGCATAATTACCAAGTCTGATTTTTTAGGAAGGAGTCCATTTCTTCTTCCATTCCATGCTCCCACTAAACCTTGGTATCCACCTGCATAGCTTCATCATAATATTTTGGTTCATCGGCATCAGTTAACAAAATAGTATACAAAGAGGGAGAGAATATTTCTGGAGGTCTACTTATCCTTGAAGATCGTCTAACAAGAGTTTGTGGTATTTTTGTTGTTGTTTTTTCCTAGCATGAGGAACCATTGAAACATCATTGTTTGGAATATCATCCAACACTACATAATCAATTTCTTTCTTCTCATGCTGCAACAACAAATCTTTGTACAAAACTTTCTCATTGAATATGACATCCCTACTTCTCACAATTTTTTGATTTTCAAAATCCCAAAGCCTATAACCAAATTCATCAATTCCATATCCAACAAATATACATTTCTTTGATTTTGCATCAAGCTTGGTTCTATTTTTAGAATCTACATGTGCAAATGCTTCACAACCTACGGTTTTGAAAAAAGAATAACTCACCTTCTTACCTTTCCATGCTTCCTTTGGAATACCACAACCCAAAGGGTTAGAGGGACCTCTATTAATTAGATAAAAAGTAGTGTTTACAACCTCTTCCTACATTTTAAAGGCAGCCCAACATGCAATCTCATAGTCCATGCATGCTCCATTATTGTTCTATTCATGCACTCAACCACTCTATTTTCCTGTAGAGTCCTTGGAACCATTTTTTTCCTATGAATACCATTAGAGGAACAATAATCTTCAAAATATTTGTTGCAATACTCACCACCATTATCAGATCTGAGACATTTTATCCTTTTACCCATCTCATTCTCAACCAAGCTTCTCCATTTTTTAAAAGTTTCAAATACATCAAATTTCTGCCTAAGGAAATAAATCCATACCTTCCTAGTTGCATCATCAATGAATGTAACATAATATAGAGAGCCACTGAGAGAAGATACCTGAGCTAGTCCCCATGCATCCATATGCACAAGCTCCAATTTCTCATCTTTCTTTTGCTTCCCATCCTTCTGAAAACTTAGTCTATTTTGTTTTCCATACAAAACTTTCACAAAAATCCATATTAACACATTTTAAACCTAGTAAAACATTATTTGAATAATGTAATTTCATACCTTTTGCACTCATATGCCCAAGTATATTATGCCACAGTGCTAATTTAGAGTCCACAACAACTGTATGATTTTCTACCTACTGAACTGTAGCAACTGTTCCTAAACATTGACCCTTTTCCATAACAATTAAAGTAGAAGGAACAATATGACCTGTACAAAGATATAAGGTTCCTACTTTCACACCTTTTTCTACTACTAAGGCACCCTTTGTGACCTTCCAATTTTATCACTAAATGTAACAACACAACCTTCATCATCTAGTTGCCCTGTTGAAATTAAATTTATGCTTAACTTTGGAACATGCCTTACCTCATGTAGTAGCCAATGATTCCCATTCTACAACTTAATCTTGATTCTTCCCTTTCCAACAATCTGACAGGGTTTGTTATCTCCTAAATAAACTAGCCCAAAATCCCTTTGGACATAATCAAGAAAATAACTTCTATGGGGGGTAGCATGAATGAAGCCCCTGAATCTAACACCCAAGAATCATCAACATTATCAAGGGAAAGAATCAAAGCATCCTCATCAGATTTATTACTTACCACATTTTCCTCTTTACTTCCTTCCTTTTTGTCTCCTTCATTATTTTTCTAAGACCAACAGTCTTTCTTTAAATGAACCAGCTTACCATAGTACCAAATATCCCTCTTGTCTCTAGATTGGGACTTTTTGTCCTTTGATTTTCCTCGTGACTTCCCATGATTTCTAGAATTGTTTCCTCTATCCTTTGTTCTTCCCCTACTTTCTACATTCAAAATACTGCCTGATGTGGATGTTCCACTTTAGATTTTCCTATGAATTTCCTCGCTCAAAATAACATCAACAACATCATCAAATTTCAATGTATTTGAACCAGAAACATAATTTCTAACAACCATTACCAAGTTATTCTAGCTTTCAGGCAAAGAACACAGAATCAAAAGATCCCTAACTTCTTCATCAAAGTTTACTTTTATAGAAGTTAATTGACTAGTTACCATATTAAACTCATTCAAATGATCAGTAACTAACCCACCTTATACCATTTTCATATTAAATAAATGCTTCATAAGAAATACCTTATTCAAAGTAGAAGGATTTTCATATAATTTTGCCAGGGTTTCCATCAACTCTTTAGTTGTCTTTGCTGTTGTAATATTGAATGCCACCAATTGTGCCAGGCATAAACGAATACTACCAAGAGCCTTTCTATCCAAAATATCCCAGTCCTCACCAGAAATTGCTACAGTTTTCTTGGTTTTCCCTTCCAATGGCCACCATAAATCCTTCTGATAGAGATAGTCCTCCATCTGCATCTTCCATAACTGATAGTTCTTCCCATTAAACTTCTAAACCTTCTTACCCTCGTCTACCATTACTCCCACTCAACCATGAGACCTTCCTATATACAATAATTGAAAGACAACCCACTCTGATACCACTTGTTAGGGTTAGAAAGGAAGATATCTAACAATTAAATGCAGGTTTAATTAATAAACGAAGAAACTAAAACACACATAGAATAAATCATAACACAAAGAATTTAATGTGGTTCACCCAATCTGGGCTACATCCACCAAACAATAGCCATCCAATACTTTTATTATCTAGTGCAAAACTTATTACAATCTTGTGAATAATCACATTTTTTTCATCATACTGTAACACCCATCCGAACCCCTTTTAACAAGCTTAGAAGCTTCCATATTTTGGGTTCTACAAAATCAGATTTTTCCTTTTTCATTGATTTTTCCCTTTTTCGGTGACAACGTGAAAAAGTAGGAGGGAAATTTTTCTCGAGGGATATCATCCCCAAACCCCTGCTTTTTGGGGGCTCCCGCCCCTGATACATGCTGAGGTGTACAGTATACCATGGGTTATACAGTATAGCATGATCACTCGCCACATACCAACATAGGGCACCAAACACTCATACAAGTACCACAAAGGAAGGGTGGATGGAAATGAAAGCTATTCTAAGAATGTAAAATGAAAGTAACAAATGATTTGCTAACTATAATAGACATATGAATACAAGAAACACAAATGTAGGAAATGCTAAAAATAGTGCAAAAGTAATGTCTAAAATATGCAAAGGGACTGATTCGCCCTAGGTGGCGAATGATTCCTAGGATGGAATTTTTTTATGCTTTTCCAAATTTTAAGAATGATTTAAATGCTTTTTAGAAGGCATAAACAGATGCAAAATGTATATTTTCTATTTTTTCAATTAAATTAAATGCAAGAAGAAAAACTAAATGAGTTTTTCACTAATGCAAAATGAAAGGTCCTAGAAATGCAATAAAAAATCAATATTCTACTTGAATTGAAATGCAAATGAAAACTAAGATGCAATGTATGGATGCAATCAAAAGTTTAGGAAATGTTCAAAAATTAGGTTCACCAAAAAGTAACATAGATTTTAGGACCCAAAATGCTTGCTCTCTTCCTAAGTTTTTTACCTAGAAAGAGAGAGATTTGGATCCTAAAATGCTAGATGTACATTCAAATAAGGACATGTGTGATGTGATATGACAAGAACTAACTAAAATAAATGCAATTGACTGATTGAAATGATCTAAGATGCATGCAAAACTAAAATTTATGCCTTGTTTGAAAACAATAGATGATATGCAAAAACTATGAAATATGAAGAAATTAAAAGAAATATGCAAAACAAAAAGTATAGGGTCAAATCTTAGTACACCTAGATGATGTGTGAGCTTTCTAGAATGTCTAGAATGCTGATCAAATATTCTAATTTTTCACAATGGGACTCATTCGCCAAGGGTGGTGAATTAGTCCTCGGATTGGTGAAAAAGTGTCGAGAATTGATTTCTAACAACTGGGAGTGAATTTATAACAAAATGTAGATTTTCATATTTCAAGTGGGACTCATTTTCCAAGGGTGGGGAATCAGTCCTCCCCAAGATTTTTGAAAAGTCAAGGGTCAACAATACTGCTCTAGATTTGGAAATGACTGAATATCAAGTTGTCAAGGTCAATTCTGTAGAAAGTGGGCTGAAAGTCACTCAAATTGAATGAAAGGATGATGAATTGATTTGAAGAGCCTAATTGACCTAGAATCCACTTTTCAACACCTTTAAACTTGTTAAATTTGCAAAACAAAGGCTACAGGGATTAGTTGATAGGGGTTTTCCTTGGTCAAACCCCACTTTAGTAATTAAACCCAATTGAAATGAATGACATGCAATAGGAATGATAAATGAATAACATGAAAGTATTGAAAACTTACCACATCCTTGAATATGCAAATTTGAAGTTATGTCAAAAGGCTGCACCAAAGTGCTTGAAACTGCTTGAGTTGAAGATGTAAAATACTTGAGTGCTTGATTGATTCAGTGAAAAAGTGAATGAGTGATTACTTGAATTATGAGATGTAAAATGAGGTGAAAAATGCCTATTTATACAAATCTTGTGCCGTAGTATCCGTTCATACCTCATCACAGAGCGACATGAAGTGAATTTTTAGTAAAACCCAGAAAGAAATTTGAAATATTTTGAATTTGGGGCCAAGGGGGACTCATTCACCACCCTTGGTGAATGAGTCCCACTTGGGACTCAAAACCAAGTGTCAAGGAAAATTTCATATTTAATGTTGTTTGTTAGGATAAGTCCCAAAAATACACTTAATATTAGCATATGAGGGCATAAAAAGATAAAATAGAGCATGAGAATGGTGTAAATAGGGAAAAGATGTCTAGAAAAGTGTGAAATCTAGTTACAAGAATTTACAACACTTCAAAATAGGACTTTTTGATGAGTGAAAAGGAAGTTTTTAGGTGAAATGCATTAAATAGAGTCTAAAAAAGTGTATAAATGTCTTACAACACTTCACAACACTTTCACAAGACATCGTTCTTTGAGTTTTAGCACCAAAATAAGCATGTTCAAGCCAAGATATCTCATAAAATTAAAGCAACATAGCTCCAACACTATGAAACAAGGCCTAAAAGACTATGAAAATGGGAAAGATCCATTTTTCTGTGGTACAAAATTCTATAGCAAAACATGTATAATCTACCTTTGGAAGTCTGAAAATTGATCTCTTAATGCTTGGAACGATAAAAGCCTAAGTTGGTTTTCTTGAGAGAGAAGATTGGTGGATGAATAATGAAGAATTGATAAAGAGATTAGAAGATTAGAAGAAGATGTAAAAATGAGGGGAAAAACACTTATTTATACACACTCGTGCCTTAGTTAATTGTTCATACCTCATCACAGGCTGACATAATGTTTTTGAATGAAAACCCAAAAGGAAATTTAAACTATTTTGAATTTGGAGCCAAGGGGGACCCATTCACCATGTTCGCTATCCATGGTGAATGGGTCCCACCTAGGACTTGAAAATATGTGTTGGAAAATATGTTGTATTTAATGTTATTTGTTAGGATACTATTCAAAAATACACTTAATTAGGACATATGAGGGAATAAATGGGTCAAATAAGTCATAAGAAAGGGATAATTAGTGAAGGTGTGCCTAGGAAAGCATAAAATATTGTTACAAGACTTTACAACAGTTCAAAATAGAACTTGATGATGTGTAAAAAGGTGATTGTTAGGTGAATTATAATTAATAGAGTCTAGAAGAATGTAGAAATATCTTACAACACTTCACAACACCTTCACAAGATGTTAATAACTGCATTTTATTTAATTTATAAAGGTCCAAGACCTATTGTGGATGTATTAAATGTTTCACAACACTAAATTAAGGCCTCATTAAGTCCAATTATTATGAATTAATCCCATTTCAAGAAAAGGGTATTTTTTACTACAACACACTAGTCTTGATTGTAAAATGAAGTGTATCTACAACAACAAAGTGAACACACTCAAATCCAATCCTAAACTATACAATTGTTTGAAAATTGAGAAAAACAAGGAAAATCCATTGAAAACATTGACACCAACTATGCAAGTGGAACCCATGCAACAAAAAGACAAAGAAAAAAAAATTGAGCAAATCACAAAGCTATTGGAAGATGATTGGGGTTCCTTCGAATTCAAACCAACATTCATGGAAGAATACAAGATCATAAACAAAGATTCAGACAAGGGAAAAGAAAAGTTGTAATGTCAACTCAAAATTCAGATGAAACTTTGAAAGCATCCACCTCAACCACTTTAGAACAAAAGATAAAAAAATTACACAACAAACTTTGATGAAATTAATGATGATCCACTACCAAATCCAAAAGAAATGAAAAAAATTTCTGAAAAAAGGTTACAAACTTATGAAACAACTAAGATATAGTGGAAAAAGATGTGGTGCTAGAGAACAAGGTATTTTTGTCCCTATAGAGCCCAACACACAAGAAACAACTCATGGTCTTGGTTATTTTCTTTTCATAGAATTCAACTCATCAAACAAGCATTCACTCGATATCAACACTCTCACAAAGGATTCCTCTAAGCCAACTTTGACAACAGTGCATCCTGAATTGATAAACACTAGTGGTCTTGATTGTTATCATTTACAAGAAACAAAGAAATCTTCACTTAATGTTAATGTCATCACAAAAAACACTAATGATTTGAATTCATTAGATTTTAAACCCTCCGTTAAGGAGAGAATAAAATCTCACATTCTAAAGAGTCTTGTGTAGGTATGACATCTTATACTAAGCAAGAGATATCTTTATCACAAAATAAAGCAACATCTTATACATTTAATCAAGACAGTATCTTGTTGAGACTCCTCCAAGATCTTTTGATATCCCTCCCCCCAAGAAAATAAAAAAAAAATTACTACATTCATTTTGTATATATCATAGAGTTCATGGTCATTCTACTAATAAATGTAGAGCTTTGAGTGGTAAAATCCAACATATTAAGGAGTTTGGTGCTCTTCCTTATGTGGGGGAACCTAATTCCTCTAATTGATACTGATTTTCAGTCAAGCATGTTTCTCATCAATCATTTCATCTCATGCTTGTCCTACACTAAGTGGGGAAAGGGGATAGGTAGCCTTGTCCTCGTATGTCACATGTCATTGCCTCTTTCTTCTAGGTGACTTCCTTTCATGTACATATAAGAGAAAGCTTGGGATGTGGATGGAATGCCTTAACTTGGCTGACATGTGACATACTAAGCAACCCTTCCATCATATTGCATGAAATAGCTTATTGGAAACATATGAATTGGCATAGGGCTTTCCAAATAAGCTCTCATGTCTTCTTCTACTTTAAAGAAATTGCTCACAACATGGTGTCAACAATTTCTTTAAAGTGGGGGCATACATTGGCATTATTTTTGGCATGATTTTATTTCTATATGTGATGTATTTTTCCTCTTGGTGGTGTCATTGGTTTGATTCCCTTTGAGAGTGTGATATTTCCTTGTCCTCTCTTGGAAACATTAGATACAATGTTCCCTAGGATGAGACCTTACACTTGTCCTCTCTTGGAAACAAGATGAGACCCTTTTCCCTTATCCTCTCCTAGAAGCATTGGTTATGATGTTCCCGAGGATGATACCTTGTATTTATCCTCTCTTGGAGACATTAAGCATGATGTCCCCTAAGAATAAGACCTTGCATTAATTAAGAAAAATCCCTTTCAACATCCTTCTTTCTTGATTCATTTTTCTGTTGTGCCCTATTAAAGTCATTGAGGTATGGCTTCGATATGGTCCCTTGTGGCTCATCTAGTGAGCAACTAGCCTCACTAGCCCTTGTGAGCATGCTTTTCTCTCTCTTAATTTCCTTTTTTCCTACCTTATTAAATTCATAAAGGTATGGCTTTGATATGGTCCCTCAGGCTTCACCTAGTGAACAAATAGCTTCACTAGCTCTTGTGAGGGTGCATTTTTCTTTTTGTCCTTATCATAGTCATGGGGGTATGATGTTGATATGGACCTCTTGGGGCTCACCTAGTGTAAAAATAGCTTCACTAGCCCTTGTGAGCATGCATTTTCTTTGTATAGTGGACAGTGTGTTCCACTTCTAAACCTCTCTTGGAAAAACAACCTAGACCCAGTCCATTATGTTGGATGGCCAGTCAAAGCTTGATCTGTTACATTTTTCCTTTTTCTTTTTCCTTTTTCTTTTTTTGTATTTGATGGTGTATGTTTTCGATCTGGTTATTGCTTCACGTATCATCTGCATGTGTTTTCCTTTGTGCCTATGTTGGTTTTCCATAGGATCTTGATCCTGGGGGCTTGGCCACCCTCTTGATTATTGTCATCCTATCTTATTGACATTTGTACATTGGAACCCCTCTTGATTGTGTACTTGGCTACTTTAATTTGAGTTTTAAGAAAGTTCATCCTCTTACTAAAGTGGGGGCTAAATTTAGTGTAGTAAAATGCATACCCTTTTATTTTCACACTTGTTTGGGCCTACCTTGCTTTATTTATTCTAATTTGTCTTAATTGATCGTATTTTGCATCCAAAAGCCTTATGAATTATATATTTTTCTAGCTATTCTCGACATTCTCCAATGGATAAATGATAATTTAATGATTGTTTGTGTGTCCCTAATTTTTGGACTATGACTAAAATGCCACCTTGGGCATCTTGCTCCTCCATGGATCTTGGGACCTTGATCTTGAATGCACCTCAAACGGTCCCTTTTTGGAGTCTATTCCCCAAGATTTGAGCCTTAAAACTAAGATGCCACCTAGGGTATCTTAGTCCTCCTTGGCTTACTTTTGGGTTTTAATTTCAAATTATGGTAGGATTTAGCCTTCTTTATTTAATGAATTCCTATGTCGGATTATTGTGGTGTAATTTCAGGATATTAGACATGAATAAGTATAAATACAAGGTTCCTTCACCCATTTCACATCAATTCTTTTGTGAGAGCATTACTCATAGCATAATTAAGTTCATAAGAGCATTAAAGAGCATTTCATTAAGCATCATGTCAATGGTTTAGTGCATCCATTCATGTTGAGCCAAGATTGTGGATGTAGCATTGAAGATCTATTTGCAACCATTTTTCACATCATATCCAAGGATCCAAGATATACACTCTTCATGGCCACTACATGGTAGATTGTAGATTTACTTCACAAGGCATCATCCAAGGTGATATCATTTACACATTGCATATTTCATGCTTCATTTCATTCATTTTATCATTTGTTTTAATTACCAACAAAGGGTTTGACAAGGGAAAACCCTCATTCACTAAAAATCAATAGGTTTTTCCCATCTTGCATGTTTATGATTGAAAATTGAGGTTGAAGACTCAGAGATCATTTGAAGTGCAATGTTTTCAAAGTGAAAAGTTGCATTACCAAAGTTGACATCTTCACAAAAAATCACCTACAAGCTAAATCTGAAGGTTTCAGAGCCTGAGATCAAAGAAGAAGGAAGAGCAGACATCTAGCCTCAGGACCCTGTTTAGAGATTTCAGAAATTCCAAACAGGACTAAGACAATAGTAAAGGAATATTAGTCCTAAGACAACACTTTTTAACAACATTTTTACATTTCTAGAAGCCTCAATACATTTCCAAAATTACAAGGTACACATACCCTAACTTGGTGTTGCATAATTTCCTCATTTAGCTTGCATTACTAAGTTTTGTGAGTTGAATTATTATTTTCCTTTTCTAATAATTTTCTTGGTGGTGAACCCCTAAAAGCTAAAAGAACCCCCTCCTAGGTCCTCCTTGTTGACAATTGACTCACCTTGTGAGGTTGATAGTCAATCCAATTATAACTCTTAGGACATCATTGAATGCTACTTGGAGAAAAGTGATGTTTTATGTCCAATTTTCAACTAATCACATATTTTGGGACAAATCACCTAGTGTACAGACTAATGTTCCACTACCCTAGAGTGAGTAGCACGTGTTATGGAAAAATAGCCCTATCTCACATCATGTTGAAATAGTTGTGCTTGATCCTTTCATTTTCTCTATTTTTCTTAGACTTTGATAGGGTATGATCATGTATATTTGTTATTGTTACATACTTAAGTGTCTTGGATGTCTACTCTAGTGTGATTTTGATATGCAGGCATCCTCTCAGTAAAGTGGGGGAAAAATTTAATAAAGGAAAAGGTAAACCTTCTCATCACTTTTGATAATTGACATTAAAGCCAGCTGAATTAATTATGTGTTGGATTGCTATTGTAATGTATTGTACACATTCACACTATTGTAGGAGCTTTATTTAACTAAAACATGCCTTAATCGATCCTTTGCAAAGGTGTTGTATAGTGTTCTAACACACTTTCACACTTTTCTAGGATATATTTGATTAATTAAGCCTAATGGTCCCTTTTTTCAATAAAACATACATAATGTGTACCTTGTTCAAGTGTTGTAAAGTGTCATAAAGAAATTGAAAATTTATCTAGGTGGTCCTAATTAATTATTTTTAATTGGAGTTATTAACCCCCTTTTAATCCAAATTAAGGCCTTTATTTTGACACCACCTGAAGATCTATCCCGATAATCATAATTTAATTAACAAATTATATCATTGGCCAAAGTTTAGTCCTAGTAAGTTGAGCTAGGACCCATTCACCCTTAATCGAAAATGGGTCCTCCCTTAATATGACCCCCCTTTCTTAGTTGATCTAGAGTGGGAATTTCACCTTCAAGCTTGGTCCTAGAAACTTAACCAGGACCCATTTTCCCTTAATGGATAATGGGTCATCCCTTAATGAGACCCCACTTTTTGAATTTTATTCTCATGGAAATTTAATTATGTTTCTTCCTAGATTTGGTGTTGGCTTGAATTCTTTGAATTCTGGGGTGAATCTCCTAATTTAGTATAGGGGTTAATTCACATTGTTACATCCTAAGAGTTTCAAGAACTCAATCATTCAAGTGATCAAGCATTAGAGAGAATTTAAAAGGCATTCATAAGGAATTATTGTAGCAATTAAGGATCATATCATCATTTAAAGGGTTTGGTGCATGCATTCATGTTTTTGATCTAAAGAGGTGGATGTAGCATTGAAGATCTACTTGTAACTTTTGTTTAAATCATTTTCAAGGATCCTTGATCTACATTCTTCATGGCCACTACATGATAGTTTGTAGATTTAATTCAAAGGACTTCATCTAAGGTGACATCATTTACATTATTTTATGTTCATGCTTCATTTCACTATTTCATCATTTGGTTTAATTACCTACAAGTGGTTTGATTGAGGAAAACCCCCATTCACTAAAAAATCAACAAGTTTCTCTACCCTTGAGTGTGTGATTGCAAATTTATAGGTTAAGCAAGATTTGGAGCAAAGTTGCAAAGTTGCAAAAAGTTGTCATTCAAAGTGCAAGATCACAGAAACATCTCTACAAAATTGCATACAAACTTCTAGAAGCTAATAATAGGGGATTTATGAGTGAAAACATCAAGGAACAAGATCTTGAAATCATTTTTATGAAACCCTAAAAGGACCCATTTGCCTCTAAAGGCGAATGAGTACTTCATAGCTCAAAAATAGTAACTTTTTGGCTAGGTACACAACATTTTATGATCTAAAAACATCCCCCATAGTTGCTATAATATATAGGAAGAATTTTTTATTCTTATTTGCATTTTTTAGCCCTCATAATTCAGTGTTTTAATAATAAAAAGATCTAGTGGTATGTCAGGTATGTGCAGGATCATGGGGGTCCAAAAAGTGGCAATGGGGAAAAAAGAATTTTTAACACATCCAAAAATGTGGAATTCACGCATTTGAATTTTTGCAGTCTTGGGTACAATATTCATTTTGGTTTGGTAATACAAAACCAGAATGGATATCTGTTTCAAAATGGATATCCATTTTGTTTTCAAAATAAATATCTATTTTGGAAAGCGAGAACCCATTTTTTTGGAAAACAAAATGGTATCCGTTTTGAAAACCTAAAAAACCTTCTTTAGTAAAATGGTCATAACTTTTGTGTTTCTTATCAAAATTTTGAATTTTTATAGGCACTGGAAAGGTGATTGAGAGATCTACACAATTTACTAGGTGGTTTTTCTATATTATATACCAAAAAACAATTATAATATTTTCATTTGAACTTCATATTTCATTTTTGAAACATCAAATGCTCATTAATTTCACATGCAAAGTTTTTTTTCATGATTTTTTTGTAACACTCATCTCAAAATATGTGAAACATTAGAAAAAATAATGAATAATGAAATATTTATATTTTTTGTAGCAAGGAGATGAAAAAATATTCATAAATCATCATATCTCTCAATCGCTTTCTCTACCTCTATATCACGATGTCTCCCCTTAAGCTCTAGACCTATCCCTCCCTCCTTTCTTCTCTATTTAACCATTTTTATACCTATCTTTTTCAATCTCTCTCCTTTAGAACTTCTATACATATATCTCTACCTCTCTCTCCATCCTTCCTTCTTGCTCTCTCTCACTCCCTCTCTCTCAAGTCCCTTCCACTCCATCTCTCTCTCTCTCTCTCTCTCTCTCTCTCTCTCTCTCTCTCTCTCTCTCTCTCTCTCTCTATCCCTCTCCATCTCCCCTCTCCCTATCTCTCTCTCTACCTCCCTTTCAAGTCTCTCTTCCTCTTAAGTCTCTCTCCCTATTAGGTCTTTCTCTCAAGTCTTTTGCACTCCCTCTCTCCCTCTTAGGTCACTCTCTCAAGTCTTTCCCACTCCCTTTCTCTTTGTTCTCTCCCCCTTTCTCTCTCTCTCAATGTCTCCCTCACACTAGCACTCTCTCCCTCTCAATTATCTCTCTGTCTCTCCCACTCTCTCTTCCTCTCTCCCTCCCTCTCTCCATCTCAAGCCTCT
>VDFB02000017.1:342962126-343185808 GCA_007258455.2 Sequoia sempervirens
AGTGTGAGTGTCAGAGATTGAGAGAGAGAGGGAGTGGGAGAGACTTGAGAGAGAGACCTAGGATGGAGAGAGTGAGTCAAAGAGACTTGAGAGAGAGACCTAAGAGGGAGAGAGACTTAAGAGGAAGAGAGACTTCAAAGGGAGGGAGAGATAGAGAGAGATGGAGAGGGGAGATGGAGAGTAAGAGGGATATGGAGAGAGAGAGAAAGGGAGTGAGAGGGACCTGAGAGAGAGAGAAAGGATGGAGATAGAGGTAGAAAGATAGGTCTAGAGCTCAAGGAGAGAGAGATTCTAAAAGATAGGTATAAAGAGGGACAAAGAGAGAAGAAAGGAGGGAGGGATATGTCTAGAGCTTAAAGGGAGACAGTGATATATAGAGAGGTAGAAAAGGGATAGAGATATGATGATTTATGAAGATTTGTTCATATCCTTGATAAAAAAAATATAAATATTTTTTTTATTCATTACTATTTCTAATGTTTCAAGTATTTCTAGATGAGTGTTACAAAAAAATCATGAAAAGAAGAATTTACATGTGAAAATAGTGAGCATTTGATGTTTCAAAAATGAAATATGAAGTTCAAATGATTATAATTATTTTATTGTGTACAATATAGAAACACCACCTAGTTCATTGCCTAGAGCTCTCAATCACCTTTCCAACACCTATAAAAAGTCAAAATTTTGATAAGAAACACAAAAGATATGCCCATTTTACTAAAGAGGGTTTTTTAAGTCTTCAAAATGGATATCTGTTTCAATTTTCAAAATGGATGCCTGTTTCAAATGGATATCCTTTTTTTTTTTTCAAAAAATGGGTTCTCACTTTCCAAATCGAATACCTATTTTGAAACTGATATCCGTCTCAAAACAGATATCCATTATAAACAGATATCGGTTTTCGTTTGGTATTACCAAACCAAAATGGATATTGACTCTGAATTTGGTTTGAGATTGCCTGACTTGGAAAGTCAACCTAAAAAACGTGTTTTCAAAAATTTGCTTAGTTTTCTGAAGTTCGCCCTTATTGTTGATGACTTTTTTTTATTTGAATTTCATCAAATGAAAAGGGTTTATAGAAAAAATTGTCAACTTTCCACCAATATAACTTTTGTCTTATTTTGAATTTAATAAATTATTATTATTAATTTTCTATCTACATTAGTTCTAAAGTCATGATTTATAGGCTGATTGAAAAACTTCTATAAATTTCAAAATAGTTAACATTTTTTGAATCTACAAGATGCACCACATTCTATGCTTCGCATACTATAGGATAAAAAAGAAATTGAATTTCATAAATTTTTGACCAAGTTATGGTGGTCAGACATAGACATTTTAATAATTCTGAAAAGTTCTAATAAAAAAATCATAACTAATTATTTACATGGAAAAAAATTACAAAAAAAATTTGGCACATCCCGGCATGTGTCCTCTACTTATATTGAAAAATTCGGAAAAAAAAAAAATCTTGTACTTAGGGTGGTCAGACATAGACCTGCTTCTTATCTTTTTCCAAAAAAATTAGTACAATTGCATTGAAATTTCAATTTTTTTCAAAACAAATTTATTTTGTTTCCAAAAAAGGACTAGTAGCCTAGAAACTACATTCAATTTTCTACAACTTTTGTTCTTACATATTTTTCAAATTATGTTAATAACCTATTCAAATTTTTATGTCAAGTTGGCTAACTCTAATTTTCTAAATTTTCACCACCACTTAGAGGCCTAGTTTGGACCCCCATGATCCTGCATATACCCTGTCACCTTGTTCATTCATGGTGGTAAACCCTAATTTTTCTATTAAGCATCTACGATACCCTTATTTAATCCTTTCTATAAAAAATACCTATCTAACCTTGCATACCAAGCTCTAGGAGCTTTCTTCAATCCATATAATTCCTTCTTGAATCTAGAGACCATATCAAGTTTATTTGATAACTGAAATCCTTTTGATTGTTATATGTATACCTCTTCTTCTGATTCTCCATTGAAGGCAATAAACTTCGCATCCATTTGATATACTTTTAAATCCTTATGTGCTGCAAAAGCTAAAAACATCCTGATAGCTTCCATTCTTGACACTAGAGAACATGTTTCCTCAAATTCTATTCGTTCTACTTGAGAGTAAACTTTACAAACATCCTTTCCTTATTTACTACCACTTCTCCACTCTCATTAACTTTTTTCTTAAATACCAACTTTGTTCCAATCACATTCTTGTTTTCTAGTATTGGAACAAGTTCCCAAGTCTGATTCTTCTCAATTTGCATTAGTTCTTCTTCCATACCCCTGATCCAATACCTGTCCTTGCATTCTTAAATCAATGTTTTGGGTTAAAATTTAGAGAGTAAACATAGATTTACCTATTTTTCAACAAATTTCCTTCTTTTTAGTACACCTTTGTTCTTATCACTGATTATTTGTTCTTCAAAATGATTGTTCTACACTTAGGAGTTTTAGAAACCATTTTTGGAGTTTCTTACTCTTCGATATGCACTTATTTTTCCTTGTCTTTTTTTTCTTCTTTGCAAGAAGAGTCATATGATTCATATCCATATATTACCATTGAGTTATTCTTTATATCTTCATCAACCTTGACACTTTGTCTCTCAACAATCCTTATTAGTCTCTTGTTGTAACACCGATAATATTTCCTTCTAGTAGAATATCCAAGGAAGACACTTTCATCAGATCTTCTATCAAACATTCCTAAGTTTTCTTCATCTCTTCTAATATAGAAGTTTCTTCCAAATACTTCAAATTATTTGATGCTAGGAATCCTTCTGTACCATAGCTCATAGGGAGACTTTGTGTTGTTTTATCTTATTTTTAGTCTATTAAGTATGTAAATAGTAGTATTAACTGCTTCTCTCTAGTAGAATTCTTGTAGATTTTTTTCTTTCATCATTATCTTTGGAGATTCTTGAACACTTCTATTCTTTCTTTCAACCACTCCATTCTAGTGAGGAGTCCTAGGGGCAGATATATGCCTCTTTATTCCATGATTCTCACAAATGATATTGAACTTATTGGAGTGGAATCTCCACGTTTGTTAGATCTCAAACATTTTATTTTCATATCCATTTCATTCTCAACCATAACTTTGAATGCTTTAAACATATCTAGAGCTTATGATTTTTCTTTGAGAAAAGTAAACCATGTCATTCTAGAATAATTATTAATCAATAGAATGAAGTACCTTTCACCTTGAAGACTTCTTTCTCTAGTAGTACCACAAAGATCTATATGCACCAATTCCAACAGTCCAATAGAAGATTGTTGTATGACTTTGTAACTTCTTTTTTTCTTATCAACTTGACATTCCTTACAAATAACATTGATAGGATTTGTAATATTTGGTAGATCTCTTAGATATTGAACTAAACTTATTCTCACTAGGCTATCAAAATTGATGTGACACATTCCTCTATGTCATATAAAACTCTCCTTCATTTGAGTTATGAAACAATAACCATTAACATCTTTGAGTTGATAGACATTTCCATTTGTCCTTCTAGTAGCAACCAGTTTTAGAGCTTTTTCTAATCTCATATGAATAATCTTGAAACATAAGATTGTATCCTTTGGTACACATTTTCCCTAAACTCAAGAGGTTATTCCTTAATCCCTTAACATAAGAACATAATTAGTATTATGATTTCCATATAAAATGATTTAATATTTCTTGCATATCTTAGTATATGTATCATCACCAAAGCTAACAAGTCCTCCTTCATATTTTTAAAGTTTAACAAACATAATCATTATCACTAGTCATATGATTAAAGTAGCCACTATCAATGAACTAGTATTTCTTCTCTTGTGTAGTAGGAAAAGAAGACACCAAGGTTCCTTTACTATTAGAACTTACTTCTAGAGCATTTTCCTTCACACATCTCTCAGAGTTAGCATAATTAGTTTCACTTTTTAAATCCATGAACAAGCATTCACCATCTTCATCATCCCCATATTCAGATTCATCATCATATATACTTGCATATTCTCTAACATAATAATTTTTCTTAATCGTCTTACCTTTGTTCTCATTATTTTTTTCTTTCAAATCTCTTTTTGGACATCTTGAAAAATAATGATCTATATTTCCACAACTGAAACATTTGAAAGGAAACATACCTCTATACTTACCAATACCCTTTTTCATTCTTCTCACAAAGTTAGTTTCCACATCATCAAGATCTTGCTAATTTGATTCCACAGTCTTCTTTGATTTACCAACCTTAAAATTAGTATCAAATTTTGCATTACTTGTACCAAATTATCTTGAATATCAAAAGAAATTAAAGAACCATACAACTAGTCTCTAGTATATTGGTTCAAATTTTGTAATTCGTCAATAGAAAAAACTTTATGACTATAATATTTGGGAAGAGTTTGGAGTACCTTCTTCACTGCTTCTTTTAGATGTCCACCAAGGCCTCTGATATCATTGATAACTTCATCCACCTTGTTCAAGTATCTTGTGATGTTTTCTTCCTCAAACATTCAAAGGGTCTCAAACATGATCTTTAGATTCTACATCTTATATTGTTTGACCTTTTCATCTCCTTCATAAATGCATTCTAACCTTTCCCAAATTTCTCTAGCTGCTTTTAGATTCATGAATTTTACCAATTCAAAATTAGCAAGAACACTTAAGAGAGCATACATTTATTCACCATTTTTTTTAGAGGCCTTGATCTAATCATCAGTACTTAGACCATTTACAGGCACAATATATCCTCTCTCAACTGACTTCCAGATTTCAAATCCAAGAGAAACAAGAAAACCTTCCATCCTTTTCTTCTAAAATGAATACTATGATCTAGCAAACAAAGGAACATATTTCTTTGGTATCGTCCTACATCTACCTCAACAAGTTAATCTTTATTGCAGGGAACCTTTATCTAATAACAATTATTACATGCATAAGAAAACTAAGAGGGGGCTTGAATCAGTTGTACCCTAAAGCTTCAGAAAGCTCACAAACATTTAGATGCACATTCATTATTTTACTTAACCCTTAGTCTCTTAGAATGATCTATTATGAAAGCATATAACAAAAATAGAACCAAAGCAACACCATGCACAATGAAACACTATATTTATGTTGAAAACCCAAGGGAAAAATTGTAGTGAAGATTAGCTCACAATATAGAGTAATATCAATACAGATCACAAAGGGCACACTATCGAAGGGCTCACTAACCATAATAAAGAAAGGAACATTACTAAAGGATCACTACCAAGTTCTAAAGGAGGATAGAGAATAGTGTTACAATGAGAAATCCATCTCAATGCAATAGAAAAGTCCACCAAAATGTCACCAACACCTTCGCAGTCTAACTATAGAATTGTAGGTCCATCTTCTACTCACTGCATTTAGTAATCTAACACATGAAATATTGTAGTGCACTTCTCACATTCACACCATAGACATTTATCTTATTATACCTCAAAAACTCATCACTTATATATATAACATCTTCATCCTTGAAAACATTCTCCAAGGTTCACTATGCACATCAACTATGTAAATTCATATTAGGTGGGCACCAAAACATTCTTGCAATGGAAAGAAATGAATATAGACTACAACACACCTTATTGAGGACCTAAATCCATTAATCCATTCCACACCACACTTCCACAAACACTGAAGCAACTACTCAATTAGTGTAAACACCCAAGGTTGACCAAACCTACGTTAACACCATTAATGATTAATTACAAACTTCCTCATATACATAGAAAAATTTTCAAACCACACAACACACTTGAACATGGTATAACATATTCCACAAAAACCTTGAAATACAACAAATTCCTTTGCAACAACTTTCACCTAAAGTATTTGCACACCTAGTACACTCAAAAAATCCTGCCATACGTTTTAACTTAAGAAGCTGACTTTTGGAGCACCAAACCTCAAACAACTTAATTTTTTGAAGGATACATAAAATATCAACACACTTTTAGATCTGAAAAAGCTGAAAAATATTCTACAGAGAAATTTGGAGCAAAACCATTTCTTGAAGACACCTCTACAATACATAGTTCACACACTGGTGAACACAATTTCCTCTACACAATGATCCAACACACCAAATTATGGATATAACACCAATGAACACCTCTAATAAAAATATATAAATGTATAAGAAAATATTCAACCCATAAGAAATGCAAAGCGAAACCAAAATTCTACTCTACAACACAGAACACCACTACAACACACTATTTCCTCTTTTTATTTAATTTTTTTCAAAAGAACTTAGAAACTAGGCACCAGAGACATGTAATTAACATATTTATCACTTTTTCATTTCCACAAAGCTAACTACAACATAGCAACTAAACCATACATTCATAGATAGAATCTTATCAAAGAAACAGTAGAGGTTGACACTAGTAACTTACTAACAAAAACATAATGCAACTAATCAAAGCATCATTAGAGACAACAACAGGTAAATACCAACTACACATCCTTGCAACAATTTCATCATATTTTTGATACCAATGATAGCACATAATATTGTTGGCATCACTAACAGTACCAACTACACATACTTGCAAAATTCTCTTTTCTTTTCTCTTCTACAAAACCCCCTTCGACATGCTCAACAAAACCCTTATTGGTGCAATCAATTCTCATTTTATCTATGATGAAGGTTACTCCACTTATAATCCAAAACTTACAATAAAAACACTAAATAATAAAAACAATATCCAAGAAGAAAGTAAATATTTTTTATTATCACTCAAATGAAAATGAAATTACAATATTACAACTAACAACAGATGGGCCTTCTAGTTACATGAATTTGCAAAGATAAAAAATAAAAGCCACAATATACTCTACTTTATCCCCCTCTATAACTCCTTTCAAATCCTCTATCTAGAATGTGTAATCACACTAGAATAGTCTAGAAAGTGTAACCACCTTAATAATATATTTCCAAAATTTATTAATTTTGGTAGTATAACTTCCCAGGATCATAACTTTTGATCTGACCATTAGATTTTTTGTTATAATATTTTGTTTGAAATCTCTTGAGAAGAGAATTTCCATCAAAGTAATTATTGAAGGTGGACTTCTTTTGTTTTCCACCTAATTTTGGGCCCATCCAGGCCCTCTTTGTGCTTCAAATTTGACTTTGAATATTTTTAACAACATTTTTTGAAATTGAAATTTTAATTTTTCACAAATAACAAATGATATTGAAATGGTTTCTTCACTATTGGATTTGAATCATCATTTTGGATGTTTGTGTGGGATTTCGTGTCCATAAGTGCATAAATGCATACTTACTAAAAATAGTAACCATACCAAATACCCTACCAAATTTAGCCCTTACTAAAAATAAACAAAATTTATTTGATGTGAGATTTCTACTACACCTTGGATGCTCCTGCATCACTCTATAATGTCCATTCTCTTATAGTGCATTTCCTCTCTTTCAATCCTCTATTGCTATCTTTTTTCTTCTCCATTTGGGCTAGCCTTGTTTACCTTTCTTACCAGCTCAATTTGTTTTATAATCTTTCTTGTAGTTGTCTTATCTCATTTTTCCATTGATATGATATATTTGGAGTTTCATCAATCCTTATATCATTTCACATGGTAGTTATTTAGTATCTTTTCTTTTAGGATTCACATCTAGATTCAAAGATCCCTTCAAGAATCTTCTATTTTTAATTCTCCATCATATTGATGCCTAACCCCCTCTCAAATATCATATCTTCATTGATTATCGTTCTTCTCAAGCATCTATTTTAAATTTAAAATTATGGGGTGTTCTATTGTTTATATCACTTAACTAGGGTCATGGTAACATAGCCAATATTTGTAAGAAATCTTGGGAAATATAGACCAAAGTTCTGAGCCCCAAATATTTTCTAAATGTTTTAGTTTATACCCCAAACTTAGTCATGTAAAGTAAAACACCAATAACATCAGAAATATGCTTAATTACTTATATATACTCATAGAATAATAGACAATATTGTATAGATAAAATTATAGTATCCATTGTATTATTTAGATCTTCAATAGTACATTGTTATATCTTCCCCTATACTCTTGCTTAGCCCTAACCTAAACTCTATAATCTATTCTTTAATACATTTATACATATAATTTCCCCTAAACCTCTATCACCTATGTACATCTCTTTATATATACCTCTCTCTCCCTCTCTCCCTCTTTCCCTCTCTCCCTCTCACTCTCTCCCTTAAATTTTGTTATTCATATCTTCTTTTATGAATGCATTTATAGGATAGGATGTGACCCATCTATGATACCCTTAGTCTACATTATATATTTACTACAGTATGCTCCACATGTTTTTTGTGCCAAGATGCGATATGTTTTACTAGTTGATGTACTTATTGTCCTAATTCTTAACTAATCATTCCCAACCTAAAGATAGGGGTATGTGTAGGATCATCATGGAAAAAACAAGCACTTAAGTGGTGATAAAATTCAGAAAATCAGAGTTAGACAACTTGACGTAAAAGACTTGAATAAGTTATCTATATTATTTCAAAAATATGTAAGAATAGAATCTGTAGAAAATTGAATGTAGTTTCTAAACTACTAGGTTTTTTTTTTTTAAAATCTATTTGGTGAAAATTTGAGATTTCAATGCAATAGCACTTTAAATTTCAAGGAAAAAAAAGAAGTAGGTGTCTATCTGACCACCCTAACCACAATAAAATGATAATATTTTTTTATTAGATTTTAGATATAAGTAGAGGACTCAAGTTGATGTGATGCATAATTTTTTGTAATTTTTTTCCAATTAAATAATTAATTATGATTTTTTTATTACAATTTCAAAAAAATGTTGGAGGGTTAGTGAATAGGGGTTTTCCTTGGTCAAACACTGTTTAATTACTTGGTGGTGAAACCCTCATTATCTATCAGTCAGCCTTTAAGAAAACCATATTGCATGATTTCAATCTCCTTTGCATTGAGATCTCTAGGGTTATCCTTGAGTGGAGTCTTTTTTAAAGTGGGTGTGAATAAAAATCATCACATATCATATCCATAGCATTCTCCTATTTTAAGAGGTTCCACATTGCATTGTAAAACTCATTTAAATTATAGCTTTGAGTTTGGACCCTACATCCACTCAAATGATGCATGATATTTTAATCATTTCAAAGGTAAATGAAAATATTTTTTTGATTGGTGATCTAAGTTGTAGACCTCAAATCCTTAAGGTTTCATAATCTACAAAGTGTCATTGGTATCAAACCTAATAATATTACCACAAAACTATGGGTATGTGCAAGATCATGATGGGCCAAAAATTGGGTTTAATTACTAAAGCAGTGTTTGACCAAGGAAAACCCATATTCACTAACCCTCCAACATTTTTCCCCTTTGCATGTGCCTTTGCAACCTTTGTTTTATAGATTTGATATGTTTAAAGGTGTTGAAAAGTAGATTTCAAGTAAATTAGGCTCTTCAAATCAATTGATCATCTATTTAAGCAATTTGAGTGACTTTCATCGCATTTTATGCAGAATTGACCCCAAAAACTTGATATTTAGTCATTTCCAGATTTGGAGAAGCAGTGTTGACCTTTGAATTTTTAGGAATCTTGGGGAGGACTGATTCACCACCCTTGGTGAATGAGTCCCACCTAAAATCTAAAAATATGCATTTTTTCAAAAATCAACTCTCAAATGTCAGAAATTAGATTCTGACACTTTTTCACCAGTCAAAGGACTGATTCACCACCCTTGGTGAATGAGTGCCACTGTGAAAAATTAAAAAAATTTCATCAACATTCCAGAAATTCTAGAAAACTCACACATCATTCAAGTGCACTCAAATTTGATCCTATACCTTTTGTTCTGCATATTTCTTTCAATTTCTTCATATTTCATAGTTGTTTGGATATCACACTATGTTTTCAAACATAGCTTCAATTACACTTTTGCATTCATTTTAGATCATTTGAATCAATCATATACATTTATTCTATTTCATTTACATCATATCACATTGTATACATTCTAATTTGAATGAAGCATATGCATTTTAGGAACCTAATCTCTCTCCTTCTAGGTGAAAAATCTTAGGAAGAGAGCAAGCATTTTGGGTTCCTAAAATCTATGGTAGAGTTGCAAATCACCAAACCCTAGAAATAAGGTACTGTAGTGATGCTTGAAATGGCTGCAATGGATGTGCTTCTTGAATCTTGCTTGAAGGAGATATATCTTGAATGTAATGCTTGCTTTGATCATGAACTCTACACTATAATTGTTAGCACAATAACAAAAATGAATAATGTGATCTTTGACTTGATGATTGGCATTTGAACAATGCTCTTAAATTATTGATAATATTCCCTTGAAATGTATTGAATTCTTAAATTCTCTTGTGAATTATTGAATGCTAGGATCACTTGATTGCTTGTTAGAGTACTAGGTGAGAATATGAGTGAAAGAACCTTGTATTTATACTCAATTATGCAAGAATTATAGAAATTGCAACACTATAAGCTGACATCAGATCTAGGAGAATAAAATCATCCAAAAATTTGAATTAAATTTGAATTTTGGTCACATGAGACTCATTCGCCCAAGGTGGTGAATGAGTCCACCTAGGCATAATGTACAAGACCAAAAATGAAAAGTGCTTAGAAATGTATGAGACCTGCATCAGGTCCAAAAAGACCTAGGTGGGACTCATTTGACCAAGTGGAAAATAAGTCCTAGACACTAAATCTGGGCCAAACAAGCTAGGAACACTTGAATTATGATTGGTTACTTATTGGTGTTAGGATTATCCTCAGAAAGATGTAATATATGAGGGTTGTAGATGAAAAATAGAGACAATTAAAGCATAATAAAGCCCAATTATTAATGATAAGCCTAGGGAAATGTAAAGTGTGTTACAACACTTTACAACACTCAAAATAAGGGAAGACTAAGGTTGATTATGCTTATTCTGCTTAGCTTATTTGATAAAACCCTAAAAAGGTGTGAAAGTGTGTTACAACACTTCACAACACTTTTTCAAGGCACCTTTAAAATCCTATTAGTTCACATGCGCCCAAGACCTACTATGAATGTGTTATCCACATTACAACATCAAATAAAGGCAACATTAAGCCAAAATCACAAGGACGACCCAAACAAGTCAAAAAAAGTAGAAGGGTTACTTTTTCAGTGAGTCCATTTAGCCCCTACTTTAGTGAGATGATGAACTTGCTTCAAACTCACACTAAAGTAGACAAGAATGCACCAAGAGGAGTTCCAATGTACCAATGATAGCAAGATGAGATGAAAATGATTAAGAGGGGTGATCAAGCCCCCAGGATTAGGATCCCAAAACAAACTAACATTAGCACAAAGGAATGCACATGAGAATGATATAAAAATTAACAACAAAGCACAAGCATACATTTCCAAAGATGAAAAAGAGAAAAAGTTTGAAATAAAAGAATCAGATCAAGCTTTGACTGTTTTTCCATCCCAATGTGGATAAGATCTAGGCTATTTCTCCAGAAAATGCATACTCACTTTGAGGCGATAGAACTTCTAGCTATCCACCGGGTGGGAAGTCCTAAAAGGTGAGAATCATACACTCATGGTTGGTACACACTCACACACACACACAAGTGGCTATGGGGAGAGTCATGACTAGTATTGGGCTTCCCACTCAAACCATACCAAAGTTATACCTCTTGATAACTTTAATAAGGCACCACATAAAAGTGATTTTCAAGATTCATGAGACAAGAAAAACTTTGTATGCTTGGATTCCATGAAAAAACAAGATTGAACTATAGGCATGCAAGTTGTGTTATGCAAGGTGGTCATATAACAGCAAATGAAAAAATAGGAAATTTTCAAGGGATTCTTACTTAGTTCATGTGAGTTCTTTAACTTAGGGGACATCATGCCTAATGTCTCTAAGAGAGGACCAATCAAAGAATAGAATATTTGTAACTTAAGGGGATGCAATGCATCACATCAATCCACTAAGAGGAATATAATATTCTAAGATATCTCATTCTCCTAAATGAAATCACACCCAATGTCATACATAAAGTGAAAAATGCATCGTATGAAGTAAGAAGGTTGCACTAAGAACTGAAAAAAAGGAAAATGAAAGAGAATAATGCCAATGTATGCCCCCAATTTAAAGAAATTTCTAAACACCTTGTTGTGAGAAATTACTTTAAAGTAGCAAATGAAAATGCAAACAAGAAAGAAGACATTAGATCCAACTTGAAAATCCCTATGCCAAGTTATATGTTTTTGAGTAAGGCTGTGTCATGTGAGAGAAAAGGAAAAGAAAGGGGTTTCCCCAAAAATGAAAAGACCAAACACATAAGGGATCTATAGATTTGGGGTTAGTATGTTCTTTGCTACATTTTTTTTATAGATCTTGGAACTATCATCATCCCCAAAATACACGTAGAACTAGAAGAATTACACAAAGAGAGCAAAAACAAATAAAAACCTTTTGGGTAAACATGGAAGAAACATTAATGTATTGACACCTTATGTCATCCCCAAAATGAAAACACAAGACAAATGGAAAGGAGATAAATAAAAAGGAAAATGAAAAATAAAATCATTTAGGGTCAACATGGAAGAGACATAGGGTGTCTTGACCCCTTGCACCATCCCCAAAAGGAAAACACAAGACAAATTAAAAAGAGAGATAATGAAAAAGGAAAAGGAAAAAGAAAAGGCCTTTTGCATCAACATGGAAAAGACATAGGGTGTCTTGATTCCTTGATTCATCCCTAAAAGGAATCCATGGGATAAAAAGTGAAAGAGATGCATGACATAGAGAAGAATGAAGGTAAAAATAAAGGAATTTCACAAAGTGATAGAAAACATCAAACAAAACATCATAGGGGATCACATTATGCACATGAAATCACACACAAAAAAAATGAAAAAATAAATCATGCAAAATACTACTAATGAAAATGCATGTCAACCTATGAGAAAGTCATCCACCTCCCAATCATGTTCATCATAGACTGAAGGCAGGATGCTATCCAAATGGACAAGGGCAAGTTCTGAACTAGGAGAAGAACTGGGTTCAACACTCTTTATAGTAGATTTGTCGTTTAAGCTCATGGAAGAGAAAAACAATGTGTTTAGTTCATTATGCACTTCATCAATTTTAGCAATCTCATCATCATCATCCAAGTTAACCATAACAAGAGGACAAATGATAATTTCCATGGAAGAGCTCAACTCTTTTTGTGGTTGTTGTATTGGAAGTTTTTTTTTGGTTGAGGAGGGGGATCATCATGTATTGCTTCAGTCAAGTTTGGATCTTGATTGTCTTTGTTTAATTATTTGTGCAACTTACGAGAAAGCCCACAACATCTATGCCTACGCTCCCAAGCACCTTTATTTAGTTTGGTTTTTTTATAATTTGCAATTGTGTAGAAGTAGGTTGATCAACCATGGGCTTCTTTTCTTCTTGTGAGGGTGTACCATAGAAAAAAGGAAACTTGCTTGATTTGGGAATAATTCATGATAAAACTGACCTTAATGAGGCCTTGATTTAGTGTTGTGAGGAATTTTATGCATCCATGTTAGGCCTTGGACCCTTTCAAATGCATTTAATGATGTCTTGTAAAGGTGTTTTAAAGTGTTGTAAAGGACTTTCACGCTCTTCTAGACTTAATGAATCTAACTCCCCTTAATTCAACATTATAAAATTTATGTAAATACATACTCACATTAATCTAGAAGGCTTGTAAAATAAACTTAACTTTAACCTAGTGTTGTAATGTGTTTTGCACATTCACATTGGATATTGTGCCTTCCTAGGCTATGTGGACCTCATTTTAGTGTTGTAAAGTGTATTTAATTACACTTTCACATTGAATTATGTGTCCCAAGCCCTAATTGACCTTCACATCATCACTAATAGGCCCCTATTACCCCATATTGTGCATCCTGAGGCAATATTTGATGAAATACCTGACAAAGTTACCATATAAAACTTATTTCTTAACTTCCTAACATCTTAGTTGTCAAATGGGCCCCATTAGGACCAATTCACCAATTGTGGTGAATGAGTCCTTACCAGGTGGGACTTATTTTCCCAAGGTGGCGAATGAGTCCCATTTGGACTAATTTTGACCTTTGAGTGGGAAAAACATAAATTTAAGTTTGTTATTTTTACATGTCACACTTGAGGATCCAAATTACAGGCTAATAAGGAGAGTTTCCTATAAAATCGTCAAGTCTCTAAACCCTAATTTACATCTCTTAACTCATTCACAAAAACCATTCTTTATTATTCTTCCATCATTCTTCCATCTCAAGTCAAGCAAGTTAGGGTTTCATCATTACAAGTCATCAAGAAAGCTTCTAAAGAAATCCAAGGGCTGAATCTCCCTTCATTGTTGCAAAAATTAAAGATCAAACATCATGGAAAGGTATTGATTTCATCGTTTCATTATTTATTACAATCTTTCATCATTTTGGTTTAATTACCTAAAAGGGGTTTGACCAAGGAAAACCCCCATGCCCTAACATCCAACATTTCACTTTATCGTCTTGTGTGTTTTGCATATTTAGACATCTTGGAAGCTTGGAAATAATTGAAGATTGCATTGCAAAGTTATTCAAGTCATCTCTTCATTGGAAAAGTCAAAATACACATAAAAAGTCACTTTCAGGTCTGAATCTGACAGTTTCAGAACCAAACACCTAGAGAAGCAGAAAGTGCGAATCAAAGGCTCCTATTTCTAGCTTTAAATATTCAAAAATTCAAAAGTGGAATCATTCACCATGGGTGAGGAATGAGTCCCACTCTAGGCTTGTTTTTAGTTTTCTACATTTTCAGACACCCATTTTTCTGAAATGGGTTCTGAAATAGTTTCACAAAATAGGGATTGACTCACCCAAAATGGTGAATGAGTCGGACCAGGCCTAAAAATTAGGGTCACCAACATTTCAAAAGCCATTTCAAGTCTTCATCAATATCTCAAATTCACACTTTCATCTTCCTAAATTTCTATTGTAATTTGCGTTCATTCTTAGGTGTTTTTCACAATTTGTTTTCAAACAAGGTAGATTTCTTTAGTTTTCATTGAATAATAAATCCATTCTATTAGTTTTTTGCATCTAGATAATTAAATTTTTCCATAATTTCATAATAAATTCCTTAGGTTGAGTGAACCACTAAAATTTTGTAGTGTGGGATCTATCTCTTTCCATTAGGTGAAAGACCCTAATTATGCTAAAAGAGATAGCATCCAAAACCCCAAAAATATTTGGTTTAGAGGGAAATATGGAAGAATACATGGAGGGTTGTTCAACCATCTTCTCTTTGATTTTATAAACTTTTTTTATTTTGGGAGCTGTGGCAGGGTTGGTTTCATTCTCTCTTGGTTTTTTGTAGGATATAGGTGAAGTTTATATTCTAGGTTGGTCTTTGTTGTTTCTGTCTTGTTTAGGTTGAAGCATGGTTTCTTAAAGGATGGGAGTTTAGGAGGTGGATAGGGACATGTTTCAGATAGATACTCTTGGTATCTTCTTTCCTTGAACTTTTGGTAGGACAAGAAAAATAAGTCTTCTCGAGGTTTTATAGCTTGCATGGGCTTAGGAAAAAAGGCTTCTAAGGAAAAGTTTCCTTTGGAAGACAAGGGGTTAAAGCTACTATGGTGAA
This sequence comes from Sequoia sempervirens, assembly GCA_007258455.2. Classification (NCBI taxonomy): domain Eukaryota; kingdom Viridiplantae; phylum Streptophyta; class Pinopsida; order Cupressales; family Cupressaceae; genus Sequoia; species Sequoia sempervirens. The sequence goes on from VDFB02000017.1 coordinate 342,977,803, forward strand.
TAGTGAATAGTTCATTGCCAAAGGGAAACTTTAAACATTTTTGCACAACCAAAGGGATGAATTTCATGGAGCAAATCCATGGATGGCCTAGCATCAGATGAAATTGGTCTGACTGAGGGATGATGGAGAATGTGATGTCTAATGTTTTTGGTCCTATTTGAAATGGAATGGTGATTTATCCCAACGTAGGGACAACAAAACCATTGTGTGTCTTGATCCATGCTTTTGGTATATCGTACACATCTTGATAGATTTCATGTAAAAGTAAGAATTCCTTAGTGATCATATTCTCTCCACAGGTGAGATCTATTAGTATCCCATTAGTGGGCTTGTCATAGATACATATGGCTATGTAGAGAGAAAAATTAGGAAAAATTTTAAGTATAGATATTTAGAGAACAAAGAAATGTCAAGAGAATTCTTAGGTCGAACCTTACAAGGGATGATGTCTATCATCCCTACCATTTCATCCATAGGATTGACATTGATATCATTATTTTTTTCATCATCTATATCCACATTCATCACATCATTCTTTGTGGTTTTTTCTCCTTTGAAAAATGAAATATTATGTTTTGTAATGGGATTAGTGAAAATTTGCAAGTTTTGTTTTGGAGGGGCAATGGATTTATTTCCTTGATCACTGACACCTGGAACAGATAGACAACCAAAATCAATGAGGTCTTGCACAAGTAGTTTAAGATGCTCGTAATTTTTCATTTCATGTCCATTTTTTTGGTGATAGTGGCAATAAGCATTTGATTTAAAGCTTGGGGGTAAATTCTTATTAGGATTGGGTGTTTTGATGAGAGGCAAGGTAATCATTTGTGGGTCTAGAAGTTGGGACATGGTATTATGAAGGGTATCGGGTAAGGGAGTGAATTGTCTTTTCGGATCTCCATAATTAAAGGGAAGCATGGATTTGATAGTAGCTACTTGGTTATTGAAATTTTGAGTTGTTTGTTGAGGAGGGTTAAATTGAAGAAACAGGTATGTGTAGGATCATGATGGGCCAAAAAGTGGCAATATTATGGGTATTTGTAGGGTATGTGGCTAATGATTTTTTTTACCCAAAATTGATGAAACAAAAAGGGTTTTTAGAGGATATTCTCAGATTTCCACCAATATAAATTATATTCTAATTTGAATTTAATAAATAATTATTATTCATTTTCTATTAGAATTATGACTAAAGTCCTAATCAATAGGTTGATTGAAAAACATCTATAACTTTCAAACAGTATCACATTTTTTGAATCTAAAACATGCGTCACATTCTATGCTTCACATAATATGGGATTAAAAAAATAAAAATTAAATTTCATGAAGTTTTGACCAAGTTAAGGTGGTCAGACATATGACTTTTTATATTTTTAAAAAGCTGTAATAAAAAAATCATAATTAATTATTTACTTGGAAAAAAATTATAAAAAATATGCATCACATCCAGTCATGAGTCCTCTACTTATATATAAAATCTTATAAAAAAATATTTTCATTTTATTATGGTTAGGGTGGTCAGACAGACACCTACTTCTTATTTTTTCCCTGAAATTTAAGTACTACTGCATTGAAATTTCAAATTTTCACTAAATAGATTTTGTTTATTTTTAAATAAACATAGTAGTTTATAAACTACATTTAATTTTCTATAGATTCTATTCTTACATATTTTTGAAATAATATAGATAACTTATTCAAATTTTTAAGTCAAGTTTCCTAACACTGATTTTTCTGAATTTTTTGCCACTTAAGGGCCTATTTTTTCCATGATGATCCTTCACATACCCAAACCCTTTATTTTTTTTCTAAAATCTTGGAAATTATTTTGATTTTTGGGCTTGGATCTTTCAATTTGTCTAGAAGTGGACTTTGTATGTTGAATACTAACTGAATTTTGATAATCACATAGGGAAGATAACAAGTGCATGAAGGATGGGAATTTCATAATCATAAGCTTTTCTTGAATCTTATTTTTCAAAATTTCTATGAACATCTTTTGAAGGTGTGGTTTTGGGACCTTGACATTGATTTGGGAATGAATTGATTGATAGCATGAGATAAAATCGGTTATATTTTTGTCCTCTTTTTGCTTGCATTTCATCAAATCAGGCAAGGCATCTTAGGAGTCATATGCACATGGAAATGGTTTACAAATGCCTCAACAAGTTCATTGAATGAATGAATTGAGTTTTTGGGTAAACAAGAGAGTCATTCGAAGGCGATATCTTTCAAGGATCTCGGAATATTTTTTTTCCAAAAGTTTATCATCAAGGAAAAAGTCACCACATAAGGGATTGTAGGAATTAACATGGTTAGAAGGATCCCCCTTCCCCAAATATTTCTCAAATATAGGCACCTCTACACCTTGTGGCATCGCTATTCATAATATCTCCAAGGATAATGGACTACTCTTGACATAATATATAGGTGAGCCATTTTGATTTTGGTTGATGGTGGAAATTTTCTTTTCAAGGGATGACATGGTTTGGAAAAGTTGCATTATGAGAGGGCCATTGCCTGTGTTATGAGATGGGAGTGAAAGTGGTGATGGAGTGTATGTGTTTGTGGCACAAGTGAATGGAATACTTATAGGTGGTAAGGTAGGAGATATAACTTGTGATGCCACAGAGGAACTAGGGATGCTAGTAGGAATACCTAGGGAAGGAATTGTTAAACATGTGTAGGACAAATAAGAGGAGGGTGATTTAGTTCTCACATAATTCAAACTTAAAACTCAACACTTATTAATTTCACAACCACATTTTTTTTTTATTAAGTAAGAGCATGAAACAAAAATAAGAAAAACTAAATCAAGACAATGAGCACTGGATTTTTACATGGAAAAACCAATGAGGAAAAAACCATAGTGAGGGTTAGCTCACAATATAAAATATTATTAAACAAAGGGTCACTGCTAAGGGCTCACTTCCTAGAAGAGAACTCATTGTCCAAGTACAAAGGCTCAATGCCTATAGAAATGACTCATTGTCCAATAGGGAGGCTCACTACCTACAGATACAAAAGAGAACAAAAATATCCACCACAAAAATTAATGCACATTCACAAGATTGTAGAAACCCTTATCTCACTACCTTCAACATAATGGAGAACTGTTCTCACAACTCACACAAACACTTCTACTTTTATGATTTGTGGCTCACTTTCATCACTTTGAATCACACTGTCATACAACTCTTCAAAATTCAACTTTATTTTATAACATTCTCAACCTTAGAAACTTTCTCCAAGGTCAGCCACAAATACCTCATTTCATAAATTCAAATTAGGTTGGCAACTCAAAATTCTCACAGTGGAAAGGAATAAGAGTGGACCAATAATTTTTTTTTCAATATCAAAAATAATATCTCAAAACAACCACACTCTTCCTTAATTAAATTTTATTCTTCAAATGAAGTGTAAACATTAGGTCGGCCAAACCTAATGAAAACAAAAATAAACATTTATGTGCATGCTTCCCAAATAGAAGATGACACGTAGACTCCACAAAATTCTTCATTAAGCACAATAATACACCTCAGAATCTTTCAGATACATCTACAGCAAAAACAACAAACTTCAGTCACTAAACACCTTTCACTAGTCCACCCAGACTATATAAACTCACACTGAATTACTGAAACATGACTTTCGGATCACTAATATTCAAACATCTTTCCCAGAGAATAGAAAAGACCTTTGCAAGACATATCCTAGATCCACAAGATCTGAAATGAAACACTAGAGGACTATGGAGCAAAACTATTTCTCTCAATCCACAGAAGATCAACTCAACTAGAATAGTTCACATACCGGTGAACTTAACTTTCACACACCATCACACCATATGCTGAAACTTAGAATATATCACCACAAGCTCACCATCAACAAACCTTCAGATTTGCACAAGTATAGTATCAACACAAAAAAAATGTGATGCACATAGCATAGCACAATCTGAACACTTTCATCATTCTGACTTCTCTTCTTTAGTCAATCTTCTCAAAAGCACTTAGAAACTCATCAAATCAACACATATGCAACACTATAAAGATAGCTCCATGTACTCATAACATCTCAGCAGCATCTCAACCATACATTTAGAATCTGTAACATACTGAACTATGTTGACATCAATGACAACACCACCAAACTTGCTCATACCTGCAGTAATCTCCCCCTTTGTCACTGATGGCAACACATGAAGTGAAAAACCATCAAAGATAAATTCATCCTTAACAATACCAGGAGAATTATTTTTCACATGAATTTTCACTCCCCCTTTGATGTCAATGGCTTAAATTAACAACACTAATTACTCCCCCTTTGGAGTATACCCATAGTGCAACAATGAAAAGATAACTTTTTCTACTCCCCCTATGGAGTAGATCCATTTATCGGTCTAGATAAATGAAGAATCTATGAATTCTCTTGACTCATGCACCTTCATGTGCACCTAGTTAGGAGGGCCAATGACCCCCAACATCTCCCTAAGATGCTCAAAAGTATCCTTCAGAAGAGCCTTGGTAAATATGTCTGCAATCTATTCCTTTGTTGTCACATATTCTAATCTGCCTCATTCTCCAACATTTTTCTCTGAGGAAATGGTACTTAATAGATATGTGCTTTGTTCTTGAATTCATAACTAGGTTCTTTGAAATATTTATTACACTTGTGTTGTCACAGAAAATAGAAATAGGCTCATCACATATCACTCCAATGTCCTTTCGAGTTCACTTCATCCACAAAAAATGTGTGCAGTAGGATGTTGCAACAATATATTCTTCCTATGTAGTGGATAAAGAAACTAAGGCTTGCTTCTTACTCAACCATGAAACCAATCTTTTTCTAAGAAAGAAAGCATCACCACTGGTACTCTTTCGATCATCTACACATCTAGCCCAATCAACATCTATGTAAGCACTCAAGGTAAAATCATCACTCTTAGAATACCATATTAATCCATAATCCGGTGTACCCTTTAGATATCTAAATATCCTCTTTACAACTAAAACATGTGCCTCTTTAGGATCTGCTTGGAATTTGGAAACTAAACACACTGCATGCATAATGTCCGGTCTAGTAGCAATAAGATACAATAGTCTGCCAATCATAGATCTATATTTTCTATGATTAGTCTTATCAAATTCGTGATCCTTGCTCATCTTGCATCCATTTATCGTAAGAGTACAAATAGAATTGGAATCATCCATCCCAAAAAATTTCAATAACTCTTTCACATACTTATATTGTGACACCTTTGTCAGTTAGATTTACTTGTAGACCAAGGAAGAAATTCAATTCACCGATCATAGATATCTCAAATTCTTTTTGCATCTCTTCAACAAACTTCTTACGCATTCCTTCATTTCCACCCAAAATGATATCATCAACATAAACAACTACTATCAACATCTTGTTACCTTGCACTTTGAAGTAAATATTGTTGTCAACAGAACCTTTGTTGAATCATTTTTTTATCATATATCTGTCCAGTCTTGCATACCAAGCTTTGGGAGCTTTCTTCCTCCCATACAATGCCTTCTTCAACTTACACACCATTTCTGGTTTGACAAAAAACTAAAACCCTTTAGGTTGCTCCATGTAAACCTCTTCCTCCAACTCTCCATTCAAAAATTTTGACTTAATATCGCTCTGATGCACTTTGAAGTTCTTATGAGCACTAAAAGCTAAAAACATCCAAATAGCTTTCATTCTAGCCATAGGGGAAAATGTCTCTTCAAAATCTATACCTTCAACTTGTGAATATCGTTTGCATAAAAATCTTGCCTTATTCCTTATGAATTCTCCACTTTCATTCAGCTTATTCTAGAACACCCATTTCAAACCAATCACATTTTTGTTCATAGGCATAGGGACTAGTTCCCATGTCTGATTATTTTCTATCTATTGCAACTCTTTTTTCATAGCCTTCATCCAACTCTAATATTCACATGCTTCACTCATAGAGTTAGGTTCAACTTTAGAAAGAAAACACAGATTTACCTCCACTACAATTTTGCATCTAGTCTTCACACCTTCACTTTTATCTCCAATTATTTCATCCTCTGGATGATTCTTCTGTATATACTTAGGAGTTCTGTCAGTAGGTTATGGTTTATTTTCTTCTTCTTCTTCTTCTTCCACTTTTTCTTCTATCTCTTCTTCTTCTTCATTCTCCTTGTTCTCCTCAACTACATGTCTATAGATAGGATCATCAGGTTCAACCTCACTTATCTTAATAGGTTTTCGTATGTCTTCATCAACTTTCACATTAGCACTTTCAATTATCTTTCTTATCCTTTTATTGAAGGATCTGTATACTTTGCTAGTAGTAGAATATCCAAGAAAAATTCCTTCATCACATCTAACATGAAACTTTTCAAGGTTTTCATCATATCTTTTAATATAACATCTGCTTCCAAATACCTTAAAATACTGAACACAATAGGTGTCTTTCCGGTCCATAACTCAAAAGGTGTCTTAGTGTTGTTGTATCTGATCTAAATTCTATTAAGAACATAAACAATAGTAAGTATCCCTTCTCTCCAATACACATCTGGTACATTTGATTATTTCATCATGGTTCTAGATGATTCATGTATTGTCCTATTCTTCCTTTCAACTACTCCATTATCCTAAGGGGTTCTCGAAGTAGACAACTATCTCTTAATGTCATGTTGTTCACATAATGCATTAAATTCACCAGAAGTGAATTCTCCACCTCTATCAGATCTCAAACACTTGATTTTCAAATTTACTTAATTTTACACTCTTTCTTTGAATACCTTAAACCTATCTAGATCCTGAGTCTTTTTCCTAAGAAATACAACCCATGTCATTCAAGTATAATCATCAATAAACAACATAACGTACCTATCACAATTCAGGCTTCCAGTCCTAGTCGAACCATAGAGATCAGTATGAATCAACTCCATCATTCCTGTAGTAGAGTACTCTTTTCCCTTAAACTTGCATGTTGTCTATTTCCCCAATTGACAACTTTGACAAATAGCATTACCAGGTCTTGTGATTCTAGGTAGACCTCAAACAATCTATTTTGCATTGATCTTGACTAGGTTATCAAAATTTACATGTCCCATTCTTCAGTGCCATATTCAACTTTCACTGATTTGAGCTACAAGGCAATGACCATCAACTCCTTTCAACTGATAGATATTTCCATGTGTTCTTCTTCCAACAACAACCATATCTCCATTTTCGGATCCTTTTTTGGTTTCACAAGTGTTATTCTGAAACACAAGTTTAAAACCATTGCTACACATCTGACAAACACTCAGAAGGTTATGCCTCAAACCTTGCACATAATATACATCATCAATACTATGCACTTCATCAAAACTAATTAAACCTTTCCCACATATCTTTGCTCCCGAATCATCACCAAACAAACTAATCCACCATCATATTTCTCAAGTTTAGTAAACTTACTCTTATCTTCAGTCATGCGATTAGAACATCCACTATCAATTACCCAATAGTCTTCATCCTGTCTTACATGAAATGTTGTAACCAAAGTACCTTCAATCCTATTCCTCTTACTCTCTAGACCTTTCTTGCTTACACATTTTCTAGGGTTAGTGGATTATACAGATTTACTTTCCAAAACTAAGAATAAGCATTCACTATCATCAACCTCATTCTTAGATTCATCATCAGGAATTATTGTTTCTTCTTTAACATAATAAAACTTCTTATATCTCTTATCATTCCTATCCTTACCCTTATAATCCTTTTTTTTCTTATGCACAACTCTATTTAGACATCTCAAAGCATAATGACCAATATTACCACAACTAAAACATTTAAAGGGAAACATACCTTTCTACTTTCTAGTTCCTTTCTTCAGCTTCCTGATAAAGTTTTCTTCCAACTCATCAATATTTTTCGCTTCCTATCATGTTCCTCTTCAATCTTCAATGTCTTGAATATTGTTTTTTTATTTTCTTCAATATTTTCTTCTTTCCAAAACTTCCTCATCTCAAATGCTTGTAAGGTGATAACCACATGTTCCAAAGTGTAAGTCTTAGGATTATATACTTCTTCAATGTAATTGCAATCTTATCACTGTAGCACTCTTGTAGGGTTATCAAGATCTTCTCAATTATATCTTCATTTTATAGTTTTCCTCCTTGATTTCTAACTTCATTTGTAGTCAGTTCAACTCTCTAAAAGAAACTTGTAAAGTCTTCACCTTCTTCCATCTTCAGATTCACAAATCTATGCTTCACCACTAGCTTCTTTGTTAATTTCACTCTTTCATTTCCTTCATACATATCTTCCAACTTCTTCTAGACTTCATATGTAGTTTCCAAAGAAGAAACCTTCACTCGCTCATTCTTAGATAAGCCAGTACAAATAGCATACTTTTCCTTCTCATTTTATTCATAAGAAGAGATCTCATCTTCAGTAGTAAGACCACCAGATGTAGATGTATACTTTGTCTCAATACCCTTCCAGTCTTGAAACCAACGGAGTTAATGTATCCTTTCATTTCTCCCTTCCAATCATTTTAGTTAGTTTCATCAAACATAGGGATTTCCAACTTATGCACCATAAGATCTTCTTTAAGTGGTTAAGATCAGCAACAAGGAACCAAATCTTTGATACCAATTGTTAAATAGGGGTAGGAAAACTGAGAGGGGGGTGAATCAACTGTCACACAATTCAAACTTAAAAATCAACACTTATGAAGTTCACAAGCACACTATTATGTTATTAAGAGCGATATGAACACCAAATTTTTATGTTGAAAATCCAATGAGGGAAAAACCATAGTGAGGGTTAACTCACAATATGAAAGATTATAAAACAAAGGCTCACTGCCTACAAAAAAGACTCATTGTCCAAGGTATGTGTAGGATCATGATGGGCCAAAAAGTGGCAATATGATGGGTATGTGGCTGACGACTTTCTTTTTACCCAAAATTGATGAAATACAAAGGGGTTTTAAAGGAGACTCTCAGCTTTCCACCAATATAAATTATGCTTTACTTTGAATTTAATAAGTAATTATTATTCATTTTCTATTCAAATTACGACTAAAGTCTTGATTGATAGACCAATTGAAAAACATCTATAGCTTTCAAATAGTTACACATTTTTTGAATCCAAAACATGTGTCACATTTTATGCTTCGCATACTTTAGGATTAAAAAAAGAAAAATTGAATTTCATGAAGTTTTGACCAAGTTAAGGTGGTCAAACTTACGAGTTTTTTTTTTTAAGTTGTAATAAAAAATTCATAATTAATTATTTACTTGGAAAAAAAATTCAAAAAAATATGCATCCCATCGGGAAATGAATCCTCTACTTATATCTAAAATATTATGAAAAAAATATTATCATTTTATTGTGGTTAGGTGGTCAGACAAACACCTACTTCTTATTTTTTCCTTGAAATTTAAGTACTACTGCATTGAAATTTCAAAATTTCACCAAATATATTTCTTTTTTTTAAACAAACCCTATAGTTTAGAAACTACATTCAATTTACTATATATTCTATTCTTACATATTTTTGAAATAATATAGATAACTTATTGAAATTTTTATGTCAAGTTGCCTAACTCTAATTTATCTAATTTTTTTGCCACTTAAGGGCCTATTTTTTCCATGATGATCCTGCACATACCCTCCAATAGGGAGGCTCACTACCTATAGATACAAAAGAGAAAGAAAAGATCAACCAAAATAATTAATGCACATTCACAGGATTGCAGAAACCCTTCTCACGGCCTTCATCACAGTGGACAACTACTATCATAACTCTCTCTCACACACACTTCTACTTTTATGATTTTTAGATCAGTTTCATCACTTTGCATCACATTGTCATACAACTTTTCACAATTTGAATTTATTTTATATCGTTCACAACCTTAGAAACTTTCTACAAGGTCTACCACAAAAACCTCATTTCATAAATTCAAATTAGGTAAGTAACTCAAAATCCCCACAATGGAAAGGAATAAGAGTGGACCAATAAAAATATTTTTCAAGATCAAAAGTAATATCTCAAAACAACCACATGCTTCCTTAATTAAATTTTATTCTTTGAATGAAGTGTAAAAACCAAGTCGGCCAAAGCTAATGAAAAAACAAATAAACATTTATGTACACACTTACCAAACATAAGATAACACACAAGCTCCACAACATGCTTCATTGAGCACAAGAATACACCTCAGAATCTTCCAGATTCATCCTAAAAAAAAACAACAAAATTCAATCATTGAACACCTTTCACCAATACACCCTGACAATATAAACTCATACTAAATTACTGAAACATGACTTATGAATCACCAATCTTCAAACCTCTTTTCCAGAGCACATAAAAGATCTTCACAAGACATATCCTAGATCTGCAAGATCTTAAATGAAATAGCAAAGGAGTGTAGAGAAAAACTATTTCTCTTAGTCCACAGAAGATTAACTGAACCAAAATAGTTCACATACTGGTGAACTTAACTTTCACACACCATCACACCAAAAGCTGAAACTTAGAATATATGACCACAAGATCACCATTAACAAACCTTCAGATCCACACAAGCATAGGATCAACACATAAGAAATGTGGAGCAGATATCAGAGCACAATCTGAACACTTTCATCATTCTAACTTCTCTTCTTTATTTAATTTTCTCAAAAGCACTTGGAAACTCATCAAACCAACACATCTACAAAACTATAAAGATATCTTGATGTACTCACAACATCTTAGCAACATATTAGCCATACATGTACAATCTACAATATACTGAATTGTGTTGACATTAATAACAATATTATTGACAACACCACCAAACTTGCTCATACCTACAATATGAATCACATTACTAACTTGTTGCATTGTTGTTGTGACTTGAGGAGTGGTATAAGTAGGTATTGAGGCTATGGTTTTGGGAGGAGGAATTTGAGTCCCTCCTTAACTTGTAGCATTGTTTGTTGGCAAAGGAAAACTAGTGGTTGAGGGAAGATGTTTTCCAAAGATTTTCTCTATGCTTTTCACAAGGTCAAGACCATCTTCACTTTCAAGCATGTGGTGAATGTTTTATATGGTAGGAATTGTAGTAGTTGAAATGGTTTCAAGGCTTATTTGATGTTGTAAGTTTACTATATCCTCATGAATTTGAAATATGTTTTCTTGTGGGATACTATCATTCTTTGTTTCAACTTGCACGTTGCTTGAAGGAAAAGAGTTGCTAAGGGTGTTATCCATTCCCAGTGTACTAGTGTCAATACTAGGAGTGGAAGCTCTAGATAATAAAATATCCACAACAATTGTGCTATCGTAGGACGACATGAGTCTCAAACTTCTTCTCACTATAGTATTAGCAATAGGACACCAAACACTCATGCAAAGGCTACTAAATGTGGTGTAAATGCAAATACAATGTAAGCTAACAATAATAAAATGCTTATAACTCAAATTTTGGAAAGCTAAACAGAAATTTAAAAAAAAACAAAAAAAACTCAAAAACTAAACTATAAATGCTAGAAAATGTAGTGAAAAATATTGAAAGGGATTTATTTTCCCAAGGTGGTGAATGAGTCCAGGTACTAATTTTTGTGAAATTTTTTTAGAATTTTTGAATTGAATTTTATGATTTTTATGTTTTTTGAGCTATGTATGAGATGTAAATGCAAAATTTGATTAATTTTTAATGAAATTGAATGCAATAATGCAAGATAAAACTTTTCACTAATGCAAGAATTGAAGTTACCCTAGAATGGAAATTAACCAATGCGAAACCAAATGCAATGTTAACACAAGCAAAATCTAGGATGTAAATGCACTCCAAATTAGAATAATGATGCTCTATATATAGGTTCACAAAAATGAAACCTCTTAAAATGGGGGAATGATATAGATGTGATATATGATTATTTGTATTCACATCAACCTTAAAAGAGACTCCACTCAAGGATAATGCTAGAGATCTCAATGCAAAGGAGATTGAAATCTTGCAATAGGGTTGTCCTAGAGACTGAATGATCCCTAATGAGGGGTTCACCACCAATTTTAAACTTGGAAAATATAATGCAATGCAGTATGAAACACAAAACCCTAATTGAATGTAAACTAACATAAATGACCTAGAAAAGTGAAAAAAATGTAACAAAAAGCTATGAAATAGAAAGTGTGCACCTAGGAGACCAAAGAAGGTAGAATGGAGGTTTGGATCACAAAAAAATCTATTCTTGATATTGACTGGGATGTATTCTCCAAGCTAGGTGAATCAGTCCAGTTTCTAGGAAAATGTGCAGATATAGGTTTTAGCCAAAAGGTTATCCAAATCTATAAAAAATCTCTATTAGGCCAATACAGTGGGAATCATTCACCAAGTGGTGAATCAGTCTACTTCTACTTTTATAGAAATTTTGAATTAGATTATGTGCCTCTCAGTCTACTCTACTCTTTTTAACTAGTTTCTGGATTGAAAACTACAAATTTCCACCTATAGGTCTTCTCCAAGCTTCTCTAAGACTTGATGACAACTTTGATAACATTTCTCCAACTTTGCTTCTTGATAAATCTACAACGTAGCCCTACAAATCACACACAAGAAGAGGGGGAAATGTTGTGGGGGTTAATGAATAGGGGTTTTCCTTGGTCAAACCCCTTGATGCTAATTAAACCTTGAAATAAAATAAAATATGAAAGGAGAATGATGAATGAACAAATATGAATGTTGCAACTCACTAAACCCTAGCAATAAGGTGTTGCAATGATGCTTGAAATGGCAATAATGGATGTGGTTCTTGACTCTTTCTTGAAGGAGATAGATCTTAAAAGTAGTGGTTGCTTGGATCATGAATTCTACACCACAATTGTTAGCACAATAACAAATATGAAGAATACAATCTTTGACATGATGATTGGCACTTGAGGAATGCTCTAAAATGCTTGATAATTTCCCTTCAAAGCTATTGAATGCTAGGATCACTTGATTACTTCTTAGATTTTGAGGTGAAAATATGAGTGAAATAACCTTGTATTTATACTCAATTATGCAAGAATTCTCAAAATCACAACACAACAAGCTGACATCAGATCTAGGAGAATAAAATATTGCAAAAAAATTGAATTAAATTTGTACTTTGGTCACACGGGACTCATTTACCCAAGATGGTGAATGAGTCCACCTAGGCATAATGTATGGGACAAAAAATTAAAAGTTCTTATAAATGTGTGAAACTTGCATTGGGGCCAAAAAGACCTAGGTGGGACTCATTCACCCAAGGTGGAAAATTAGTCCTAGACACTAAATGTGGGAAACATAAGCCATGAATACATGAATTATGATTGGTTACTAATTGGTGTCGAGATTATCATTGAAAAGATGCAATAAATGAGGCTTGTGGATGTAAAATAGTGCCAATTAAAGCATAAGAAATCCTGATTACTAATGACAAGCCCAAAGAAATGTTGAAGTGTGTTACAACACTTTACAACACTAAAAATAAGGCAAGATAAAGGTCAATTATGCTTATTATGCTTAGCTTATTTGATAAAACCATAGAAACATGTGAAAGTGTGTTGCAACACTTCATAACACTTTTTGCAAGGAACCATTAAAACCATATTAGTTTGTACGAACCCCTTGTTTAGGTACCTGCAAAACAACATGATTAAACAAGTTAAATAATGAAATGCAAGCCTAAACATAGATTCCCTATGAGATTCACTAACATAGCTTAAATTAGGAAGAAAATGATAAAGAAAACAATGAGATCACAAAAACAAGATTGAATCCTAATTAAGCAAGAAAACTCTTAATCCCATGGGGGAATTGGTGCCAATTTGATGTGGAAATTTGGCCCTTTCCCAATTCCTATGATGCAAGTTGATGATTGTTGAAAAATGTTGATCCATTTTGATGATGAATGTGAGAGCTCCAAGCCAAAATCTGCAAGAAAACCTAACTAAGAACTCAAATGATGGATGAGAATTGCTAAGTATTTTAGCATGGTAACTTTGCTTGAGATGTGGATGATAAAATGAGGAGAGGAGCTCTTCATTTATAGGATTTCAAGATGGATGAAAGTTCAAATTTGAGCAATGTGGAACTAACTTTCATCCAATGATATGGTGCCACTTGTCAAGCTATGAATGCATGATGGTTGTGCAAGATTTGGGGTTTGTGCCAATAAATGCCAATATTTGAAATTTAAATTTGTTGAAATGACATGTAAGAGGGAAGGGGAAAATGAAATAAATGCCACTTGGCTCAAGGCAAAGGACATGTAAGAGGTCTTAAATGCCTTGTTGGAAGGACTTATTCCCACTTGGATTTTGAATTCAAATTAGGGGAATATTCCAAAAGATGCCATGTGAGGGAAAATAGGGATTTAATAAATGAATTAAATCTATTTTCATGTGCAACTTGCATTATCTAGAGGATGTGACATGAGATTAGATTAAATTAATCAAGGTTTGATTAATTTAATAGGAGATTAGCTAATGCGACTTATTTGACTTAGATTTATGGATGTATTTAAATCAGATAAGAGAGGAATATGATAAGATGCTAATTAAATAAAGATTTTGATTTATTTAATTAAAATGGATGGTGTTAGATTAAATTAAATAAGGTTTTACTTTATTTAATTTAATAGATAGACTTTAGAGATTTAATCAAATAAATTGATTATTTAATTAAATAGGGATAATTAGATCAGATGGATTGATTTAATTAACAAGAGAAAATGACTTAATTAGACAAAATGATTTATTTAATTAAGAGACAAACATTGATGAATTTAATCAGATAAGGGAATTTGATTAAATGGTTAGACCGAGGGATGATTTAGGAAGAAATGATGTTAGTAAGTTAGGATCGAATGCACGATGCCAATCAGTATATTTTCGATGTCTAAATTTTACCCCTCTTTGAAGCAGTGCACTCGTTGCGTTGGTTCAAAGAATAATTGATCTTGATCAAAGCGAAAATTTTTCAATATTTAAAAAATTTCCCCACTATTGCATGGCAAGAGAGAAAACATACCATTATAATGCCCCCTTGAGAGATCGGATGAAAATTTTAATTTTTTAGGTGATCTCGTAAAAAAAGGTGATAAGGTGCGCAACAAGTCCGAAAGGGGTCCAGGAGGCTAAAAACATGTCTAAACACAATAGAACAATGAAAAACAAGCCTCAAATAGACAAAACAGGTTCGGGGTCGAAAACCCCAGCAGGACAGCTAATTAGGGCCAAAAAACCCTAATTTTTAGGCTAAAAAGGGGCCCAAGGGGTCATTTTCAATTCATTTTCACACACCTCCACTAGTGAACCTCGAGATTTGAGCTCTGACATCTTGACAATATGGCACAACGACAGCTTCCCTTGCACATTTTTGACTGAGTTCGAACCCACCAGTGGCCACCAGGCATCGGTGCCCCAATATGTGACCCTTAACTTAGCTTCGTTTTTTCATTTTAGTGCATTTATGACATGTTTTAGGGAGAACTCGCCTCCAATGACATTTTTTTAGTGCCGCTCAGTGTTTAAGCACGCCGCTTTTGGGAATTTTATGCCATAGTAGGGCTGTTTAGTGCCACAGTGGTGCAATTTGGAATTTAAAAATTCCACCGCTAGGCTCGGGCTCGGCTTGGACTCACGGGCCAGTTTTGGAAAAGTGCGCCATGGCGGTGCCCTTTTCACAAAAACTATGTTGCAGCGGTGCCCTTTTCACAAAAAATATGATGTTGAAGGTTAAACTGTGCCGCAGCGGCTCAGTTCAATGAAAATCTGGGTCCAGTGTCGGAGTTTGAGAAAACTCAAATTGCAACACCTTCACAAACTGCGCCACTGGGAACAACTTTGGAGCATTAGGTCAAGATTTTTCCAAAAAAAATTTAACATACTGACTTTGCGTGATGCAGGATAGACCTAGGGAGCTTTATTCGTGGGAGCATCGGTCGTGGGATTTGGCGAGCATCCTACGGGACTTGAGCGACAGGGATCAGGATTGACTTGGAGTCGTGGGACTATGGCACATTGCATACGTAGCGCCTGTGCGCACACACCTTGGGATGCTATTAGTGCTGGCAGAGTGATGGCATAGCAAGACATCCTCATTTCATCTTCCCACTAGTGAGGTGACCATCACACTGGAGGATGTTTGGTGCATAATACGGTTTCCCATTCATGGCCGTCAGGTGATTCATGATATGGAGGAGGGACGCGATTGCTGCACTGGAGTCCTTGCCATATGAGACATCATTTACTGTGAGGGGTAGATTGAGCTGGAGAGGTACAGAGTCATAGCACCGCCCTTCTGCTGGGCGATTGCGGCGATTATCTCAAGTTTAGTTGCCCCAAATTGACGAGGGTGGTATTTCAGTCCTGGATGGGTATACTGTTGGGAGAGGATGGTCTAGGAAAGGTCGGTTCGATTCGCATGGGGACCCATCCTACTAGCTTCACTTTACAGGGATCTCTATGAGTATGCATATGTGGATGGCAGAGCACTGGGAGTTTGGGTGACCTTGCTACATGTTTGGGCATGGGAGCACATTTTTGTGCTAAACCTATAGGTCATTCCAATTTTGATGGGGGCATAGGATGCACTGGTAGCATGATACAAAGGTGGTGTGTCCTTCACACACACTAGAGAGCACAAGATCCCCCACTAGAGGTGGGTCACAGACGAGATGCTCATTTTCACTTGGAGACCATACCTCGGTCAGCCTAGGTGGGCTGATGATGTAGACCAGCTCTTCTACTGTCAGTGGGATAGATATATGCAGGGCTGAGAGCACACTATGATAGAGAGATACTTGCCCGGGCGTGTACAGCGTCAGTTTGGGGAGCCATAGGATCGGTCAGATGACAGTTACGTGGCCATCTTTGCATGGAGCCAGACATAGACATCATGGGGCCCTGGTATTCCTACCGCAGAGGTGGTTGATAGTTTTCGACAGCTAGTGGCCCAACCTTGGGCTTATGATCAGGGCTTGGCAGATCCAAGGATGACACAGGCCTATAGAGACTGGTTCAGACCTCCTCTCCCATTGACTATTCCAGGTGAGGACCCAGATGCACACAGGGTCAGAGGTAGGGGCAGAGGATGAAGACGGAGTCCTAGGGTTGTGATTCAACAAGACCCACCATTGGTGCCCCCAGTTCCACCAGATCAGGGAGATGTCCCCATGCAAGACCAGCAAGAGAATCTGCCAGTCCCACCACCATGAGCAAAGGGTGAGGGTCAAGTTCCTGTATAGCCACGGGCACAACCATTCAGATAGGTAGATGCATAGGATGCCTTGATTTTATAGTTATAGGCATAGGTATAGGTAGTGATGGGTAAGCGAGACCAGGCACGAGTTGAGAGAGAGTAGCTCAGAGTGGAGAGAGACCAGGTTGTACAGCAGCGACAGGTCATAGAGCTGCAGGTAGCTATAGAGCTGGGCCAGAGGTAGCAGATAGAGAGCATGACAGTCACCTCATCCTCACAGGGTATAGTGCTGGTCCGATCCTATAGAGAGGCTATCCGAGAGATAGAGTACTACCTGATTACTTAGAGCGAACCAGCCAGAGACCACCAGAGGGTCAAGGTGACAGGGGCAAGAGCAACATCCACAGAGATCTACCATGATCGAGATATTATGATGTATACTTTTGGTGCCTTATGGGCTCATTTTTGATAGCCCTGATGGTTATTTTTGTACTGATTGACACACTTGTATAGTGATCTGATTGTTATTTGGCACTATGATAGTAATATGATATATATGAGTTGACTTTGATGCGATGCCATGTGTACTCCTATATGATTCTTCTTTTATATGTTATGGATGCATTTACTTCAATATGGCATTTATGCATTTAATTATGACCTATGATATGATGTGTACTGATGTTAACTATATGATGATTTATTTTATGCAAATGTAATATGTGAAATGATTTGATTTATGGTATGTGCAATGATATGTAGAAAATGCTTATATATGAGATGATTTATGGATGAATGTAATATGATGCAATGGTCATGATAAAATGAAATGATAGTACGAGATGCAAATGTTATTATCCTAAATGATGATGTATGTGATGCAATGTTAATGCAATTTGATATGTATGCCAAATGAATTGAATGCTTATATTCCTATTGTGTATGTTTATAATGATTATGAGATACTTCTGTTCATGCTATGTGATGAATTATGAAATGTAAATGAATGCTTATGCAATGATCAATGTAATGTCATGAGATGCAATGTAATGGGTGAAATCCGATGATATGGATGCACCTATTATGATAATGAGAATAATATGTTTCCTATATTCTATGCAATGCAATGTGCGAGTGATGTCTATATGATGTGCTTATGCAATATGCTAATGATTTGTGGATGTAGGATTGGTGGTGATGATGGTGATGATCAACAACTGTCATAGTACCTTGTTAGCATGGTTAGTGAGAAGAGAAGAAGTCATTTCAACAAGACATAAGATGACACAAATGCAGGTGATGATGATGATGATGATAACTTGCCGAGGAATTGGGTTTTCCAAAGGGCCAAATTTTCTTATGTTTTATAACACATGTGGTACGATGCATTAAGGTATAGACAACTGGGATAGCGTTGTACTTAGTGTGATGGAATTTGACTCAACAATCAGATAGGAGTATTCTTGTTCACACTTGACATATGGAAACCTTGCTAGGATGTATTTCAGAAGTTTCAGACATCTCGGGCCAAAACATGGAAAGGTAAACCTATCCCTGTAATAGTCAACAAGTTGTCCTAGACCTCTTCCATATATGCCTAACAAAGAAAGTATTCGCCGAGTTTATATTACAAGAACATCCAACAAGCACAACAAAAAAAAGGTAATGATCATTGACCCATTCCTATTTCTCTAAATCTGTTGTTCTGGGATATCATCGAGACGTCCTTGGAATGAGCTAGACTTAAGACTTGATGCTTTTGAGTTCTACTTTTAATCTGCTAGACTTGTTTCCAACTATTTTACCAAAGGTTGAGGATGATGATTAGTTTATTATGAGTGGTGTTTATTGCAGGTGCAAGCGAGATGAGGCAGATGGGTTTTTTCAAATATTTGGATGTTTTTGATGTTTTGAAATGTTTTGAGGCTATTTTTGGTATTTTTCAAGGTTTTACAAATGTTTTGATTTTTGATTTTCCAATGTTTTTGGGATTTTCTGAGATTTTGACCAAGAGACTAACCTAAAGACCTATCCTAGGGGCCTTAGGGGCTGATTGATAGATTAGTCTTTCCTACGTTATACATGCAGAGACCACATAGTTCGACTGACGACTCGACCGATTTACAAATGATGATATACATGATGAAATGCCAGTTTATTATGACGGACTCCTATAGGACTAACCTAAATGTCTTGGGGGATGATCAAAGATCAACCTTGCCTACGTTCAAGCTCAAAGATGATGAAGTTTGACAAGACGACCTTGTTTTTGGCTTTTTGAATGACTTTTTTGACTTGTTTTTGGATTTTGATATGTTTTGAATGTTTTTAGATTTTCTTTGATTTTCTGTTTTGAGGATTTTATGATCATACATGAATCCGTTCTGATAAAAACATGCCTCCAGCATGATGCAATAGACTACTCTGATAAAGGTAGGACAAACTAACATTGAGGATGGGTCGAGTAGTACTAGGAGGGATCATGATACAAACACAGGACCAAGCTATGGTGTAGATGTGAATGGATGAGTGATGGATGGAGACCTGCATGCGATGGATGATGGAAGTGAAATGGAGGGATGATGTAGATCAAGCCATAAAGATCCTAGTGGATGGATAGTGCTTATTTATGCAAGGTGCCTATTTGCTAGGTTTTCACCAAGGTACTTGCCCAAAGTGCCACCGAAGTGGTTTTCACTAGAGGACAATTTTTTTGATCCTTTTTCTATTTTTTTGGTTTTTTTGGTTTTTTGATTTTTTTGTTGTTACCAAGACGCCTGTTTGCCAGGTTTTCACCAAAGTAACCATTTTTTTAGGAATTTTTCTTATTTTTTGGATTTTTGGTTCTATACCTTGAAAGAATTAGGTATAAAACTTTTTGAGATGGGAGATATTTATTGGCTCCTGTAGAGGTTCCCCTTCGGGTGTTGATAGTTGATATGCCCCTGACTTATAACTTGTTGTGATGATGAAAGGTCCTAACCAATTAGGTTCAAACTTTCCTTTTCTACTAGGATTTGGGACATTCTTCTTATTTTCTTTTAAGACCAATTCTCTGACTTGGAAACTCATGCTTCTAATTTTTTTGTTGTAGCTTCGTTTAAGTCTATTTTGATAGACTTGTAAATGGTTTAGAGCATCTATGCATCTCTCATTCAGTAACTCCAACTCGTTCAATCTTGACACCCAGTAGTCTTCATCGGTGATGAGGTTTTGCAGTGATATTCTAGGGGATGGGAGCTCAATCTCAATGGGGAGTACGACTTCTAATCCATAGACCAACGAGAATGGGGTGGAGCTAGTGGGTGTGCGGATGTTGGTTCAATAAGCCCAGAGGGCAAGATTAAGCTACAAGTGCTAGTCACAACCTGTGTCATTGACTATTTTCTTGAGGATTTTGAGGATGGTTTTGTTCGTGGCTTCTACTTGGCCATTGCCTTGGGGATAGTATGGGGTGGAGAAGTGATGCTGGATTTTGAATTTCTCGTACAAGTCACGAACCTCCTGGTTCTTGAATGGTGTCCCATTATCTGAGATAATGGCTTGTGGGACACTATAACGAAAGATGAAATAGTTTAGGATAAATTTTGAGATTTGCTTCCCACTTTGTGAAGTACTTAGTTGCAGTTATGATGAATTTATGGCCATTGGATGAGGTGGGTGTGATTTTCCCAATGAGATCGAGTCCCCATTGTGAGAAAGGCCATGGTGTGACAATCGGATGGAGCTCTTGAGCTGGAGCATGGATGAGATCCCCATGCTGCTGACATTGTAAACACATTTTAGCATGATCATGCACTTCTCTTTCCATTATGGGCCAATAATACCCCAGCCTCAGTAGTTTCTTGTTGATGGTCATTCCACTCGAGTGTGAGCCACAAATACCATTATGAACCTCAGTTAGAGTGGTTAATGCCTCCTTAGCATTTAGATAGCATAGTAAGGTACCCTCTATGCTTCTATAGTATAAGGTATCACCTAGGATGACGAATCTAGATGATTTTTTCATGAAGGTTCATTTTAGGCTTGATGGTAGGTCAGCGGGGATGACTCCTATGTGAAGATATGTGTAGATTTCATGATACCAAGGATTGCCAGGACCAACGATTTCACACACATATTCTGATTCCGATACCTCGAATGTGGGAATGAGAAGCTGCTCGATCAGAAATTCATATTTCGGCAAGTTGTGAGGGATGTCTAATAGGGATCCAATTGTGGCCAGGGCATCTACTGCTCTATTGTGGGTTCTTGGAATTTGCTCAAATGTTATGTCTATGAAGGATTCCTTTAGCGTCTCCACCAATTTCTTGTATGGAGTTAGTTTGTCATCCTTAGTCTGATATTCATTATTGACTTGATTTATGATCAACTAAGAGTCTTCGTAGACTTTGAGGGATACGATATTCCATTGCACTGCTATCCTAAGACCTATAGTCAAAGCCTCATATTCTGCTATGTTGTTCATGCAAGGAAATGCCAATTTGTATGAATTTGGTTAAAAATCTCCTTGTGGGGTGATGAAGAAGATACCAACTCCGAATCCATGTTGTGTGTATGAACCTTCAAAGTATAGCTTCTAGTGGTCCGCTACGTTGAGGTTAAAGATGGGTTCATCTAGAAATTCATATACAAGAGGATTCTCAGAATATATGGGTGCTTCTGCTAGTTGATCTGCAATAACTTGACCTTTAATGGCTTTTCTTTCCACATACTCGATGTCATACACTGACAGTATCATAACCCATTTTTCCATTCTGCCCGTGAACATTTCCTTGGATAAAAGATACTTGAGGGGATCAATTTTCTCAATGAGCTTTATCTTGTGTTCCAGCATGTAGTGTTTGAATTTTTGGGACGCAAACACTACGGCGAGGCAAGCTTTCTTGATGAAGGAGTAATTTAGCTCATGACCGATCATTGTCCTGCTAATATAGTAGATGGCCCTCTTTGTTCTGTTTTCATCATGCTGAGCTAAGAGAACTCCAAGGGATGCTGCTATTGTTGACACATATAATATCAATGGCTTTCTCGGGATAGGTGGCATTAACACTTTGGGTGTTAGTAAGTATTCCTTGATTTTGTTGAATGCTTCTTTACATTTTGCATCCCATTTGTATGCTACCCTCTTGTGGAGTAGGTGAGAGTATGGGTTCTGCTTGTCTGCTAGTTGTGCTATAAATTTTTAGATGGATTGAAGTCGGCCTTGAAGGCCTCTCAGTTGCTTTAGTATTTTTGGTGCTTCCATCTCAAGGATTGTCTTTACTTTTTCTGGATCCACCTTAATACCCCTCATGGAGACTATGTATCCTAGTAGTTTACCCGATTGTATGCCAAAGATGCACTTCTTGGTGTTTAATCTAACTTTGTATTCCTCCAATATGTCAAAGATAGCACTTAGGGTTGCTATATGATCTTGTCTCTTTCTTGATTTTGCTAGAATATCATCGACATAGTCTTCAACTGTTTTGTGAATCATGTCATGGAATATTAGTGTCATGGCCCATTGATAGGTTGCTCCTGCATTCTTTAGACCAAATGGCATCATGTTCCAGTAGTAGGTCCCCCATGGACAAGTGAAAGTCATCTTATGTTGATCTTCCTTTGCTATCATGATATGGTTATATCCTAAAAATTCATCCATTAATGATAGCATCTCATGCCCTACAGTCATATCCACTATCATGTCAATGTTGGGAAGTGGAAAATCATCCTTGCAACATGCCTTGTTTAAATCTCTGAAGTTCGTACACATTCTGATGGCTCTGTTAGGTTTTGACATGGGTAACAAATTTGACACCTATTCTGGATAATCGATTGGTCAGATAAATCCTGCATCTAGCAACTTTTTGAGTTCCATTTTGACCAATAGAGTGATTTGAGGATGCATTTTCTGAACCTTTTGTTCAACTAGTTTTTCCTTTGGATACATTGCTAAATGATGAACCACAATTTCTGGATCTAGCCCTGGCATGTCAGCATAACTCCATGTGAAGTTTATTTTCCTTTCTTTTAGGAATGCTACTAGGAGTTCTTGCTCTTTTGATAATAGTGATTCTACATAGAATGTGGTATGCGGGGTCTCTTCTGTTCCTATGTTGACCGGATTCCACTTTTCGGCCAAGACTGCTGACTTCTCTTGATGAATGGCTCTAAAGGGAAGATTGAATCCTTCATCCTCGGGCACCTTAGAGAGCTTTTCACGATTGGATACATCCTTTATTTTTACTATTTTCTTGTCAAAGAGTGCCACAATGTGGTTTTCACTCAAGGACTTGGATATGATTCTTAGTTTTTCACTTTTGCGACTGAAGGATTCAATCATTTCCCTGTAATAAGCATGTGTGTCTAATTCTATTATAAACCCTGCCTTATGGTATCCATCTGGAATGTTATCCCTCAATCCCATGAATTTTGAGAGTGCCTCATCATTTTCGAATGTATCGAGAACTGGTGGTCCTCATTGGTCATAGTCAATCAGTTGGAGGTAGACTAAATGGATCTCATGATTTGGGTGATCACTTTCAAAGGAGACGGTGCTAATCATACACAGGGTGGTATCTTCGAATAACCTAGGGAGATTGGATAATGTATCTTCGTCATTGCTACTAATATAGGGCTCAATTATGAAGTTATGTGTGTTGCTACCTATGACTATTGGTGAGTGTACTTGTACTAGCACTAGCTGAGGAGAGACATTAGCGGCTCTAATCAGAGGACCTTAGCCACATATGGTTATTTTCAGAATGGTACATCCAAGGCCAAGATTTGTTATGGGTCGCATCTCTAGCATGATAGGTATTATGAGGCCATTGTCATTTTATCCCAATCTCTAGTTTCTTTCATAAGCCATTGCAAGCATCATTTGCAGGCCCTTGCTTGTCTCATCCATTGGTAGTTCAGGTGTCGGTCTTTCATCTCAGTACAACATGTGAGATGCCTTTGCTTCAATAACCTCTCGGCCAAGGTCTCCCCAGCTTGTGAATTCAGGATAGTCCTCAGGAGATGTTCGTGATGTGGAAGCTTTGTTTTCTTGTGGGCATCCTCGTGATATAGGAGATTGTGGTAACTCTCCTATCACAAAAGCATTATTAGGGAGCCTATAACTTCAAGAACTGTCCTCCTAGATGATAAGCTTGATGTCAGAGATAGTGGGAATGGTGGGGATGGCGGGTGTCTCTATCCCAAAAGTGGATGGGAGGGTGGCAGGGTCGATGTATGGTGTGGATGGGCCTTCATTATTCTTTGGCACTTGGGGGATTTTTTAATACTTGGCCTCAAGATTTTTGCAATATGAAAACAGTTCGGGATCTCTGTGAATGGTAACCTCTTGTCCATTATGTGTAAATTTCACACATTGGTGGAAGGTTGATGCTACGACTTTCATTGTGTGGATCCATGGGCATCCCAGGAGGATGTTGTATGGCAAGTCGAGGTCCAGGACCTAACAGGTGGTTTCCATGAGCGTTGGACCTACTTGAATAGGGAGTTTGATTGTGCTCTAAGACACTCTTTCTTGGTCATCATACGCTTTGATTGTTATGCCTATACCTTTGTCGATGGTATCCTTTGATATTTTCAACTGTTTAGACTGAGAGAGCAAATGTTCAAACCTGCACCCCCATCCACCAGGACCCTTTTGATTTTTCTTTTGTTTACAATGGCTTCCAAATGAAGTGCACAATTGTGAGATGGTTGGGTGGGGAAATCCTGGTTTGAGAATGTAAGGAGATTAGTTGTTATGATATTCCCGACCATAGCTTGGAATTGGTCCGCATCAAGATCTATGGGGATGGTGGATGAGGCTAATGCTTCCTCAAGGATCTTCTTATGGGCCAATGATATTTTCAACAACTCCATGATGGAGATGCGTGCTGGTGTTCACTTGAGTTGCTCAACAATATTGTAGCTATGTGAAACGGCTCTAGATGAAGGGACTCTATTAGGTTGGGATGATCTTGCAATGGTGACTTTTCCGCCTCTTGTGGTGACGCCACAATCTTCGGCATGGGCACCCTTGATAGTGATGACCATGCCGTCTTCATTTAGGGATGCAACAACTGTTTCATATACATGATTTACAGTGCCTTTTCCTTTATCTTTGTTGTTATTCTCCTTGTTGCCATGATTCAGCATCGGATTTGTGTAGATGTTTAGGTCCTGATTTCCAGTAGGTTGTTCCATGTTTATGATTTTTTTGTCAATGAGATCTTGAATGATATTTTTGAGTCTCATGCAATTGTTCATGGTATGACCTTTGATCTTGTGAAATTCGCAAAGTTTATTTTCGTTATACCAAGGGGGTTTTATGTCAGGTTCTTCATAGTTTTTGAATGTAGGAGGCTTGATGAGTTTTACGTCAATCAACTTTTTCATTATGTCCTCCAATGGTTCCCCTAAGATAGTGTATTTGCATTTGGGATAAGTTTTACACTGTGGTGGTCCTCTTTGATCATTGAGATTATTGATGGTGGGATTATTGTTGGGTTGATATGTTGTGTGATGAGTGCTTTGGTGTTGATTTTGGATTTGTGGTGTGAGTGTATGTTGGCGTGGACCGCTAATGACCACCTTGGCGTCTACGACACCATCATTAGTAGCGTTCATGTTTCTTGCCCATGTATGAGGTTTTTCATTGTAGTTGGACAACGGGTGGTTGTTTTACAGTTCATGATATGACGTTGATTTGATGGGTTGGGTAAAAAGGGCTCTTTCGATGCTAAGCACCTTGGAGATCAGTTGATCATAGGTGGTGAGAACCTTGGAGATCAGTTGATCATAGGTGGTGATTCCCTCAGCCTTCAGGTGGAATGACAAATGACTTTCAAGGTTGCTGATGATTGTGCAGACTTCTTGTTCTTCTAGCATGGTCCACTTGCTCCAATTGGCCTTGGATCGCCATCATTGAAGAAATGAAGCAAAAGATTCATTTTTTCCATGTTTTAGAGCGTATAGTTCTTTGAGACTGACATCCATTGCAATGTTACATGCATAGTTTCTAAAGAATTCATATCTCATTTCTTGGAATGTTCTGATGCTTGCGGGTAAGCGAGAGAACCATTCTATAGCGGGGCCTGCCAAGCTTCTAGGAAATAGCTACATCAGATAAGTATCGTCGTATGCGACCTCCATGCAATGAACCTGGAATTCCCTAATGTGATCTTTAGGGTTTCCCATCCTTCAATATTTGTCAAATTTGGGAATCTCAAATCCCTTAGGGAATGGTTTCATTTCTAAGCTCCTATCAAATGGATAGGGACACAAGTTGCTTGATGTTTTGGTTGTTTTCCCTGATTGGAGATCAAGTACTTGTTGTGATAGAAAACTAAGTTGTGTCATTACATCGCTTTGCAGATCAGGGGGTGGGATGAATGTGTTTTGAGGTGTTGCAATCGTGGTTTGGATAGATGGAATGATCGGTGCATTGTTCGATGGTATTGGTATGTTGTGGCAGGCGAAGTAGGCTTCTACTTGCTTTTGGATGAACAATGCTTGTTGTTGATCTTCTTGTTGTTGTGCTAGGATTTGTGCTTTTCGTTGCACTTGCTGGTGTTCCAACAATGCTTGTTGTTGTGCTTGCTACTGCGCTTGTTGCTGTTCTAACAACGCTTGTTGTTCTGCTTGTTGTTGTTCCCACAATGCTTGTTGTTGGGTTGCCAATTTTGTTGCTTCTTGTTGCTCTTGGTATTGCTTTAGTGCTTGCTGATATGCTTGCATTTTTGCTGCTTGTGCAAGAAGTTGTGCTTGAGCTTGCACTTGTTGTGCTTGCGTGGCTTGTTGCTGCAATAATAATTGTGCTTGAGTGACCCTTTGTGCTTGTAATGCTTGAGCAACTTGGGCAGCTTGAGCGACTTGTTGTTGTAGTTGTTGTTGCAGTAAAGCTTGAGCTAGTTGATCTTGTTGCGCTTGTATTGTAGCTTGTGTAGCTTTGGCAGCTTGAGTAGCTTGTTGCACAACTTTTTGTTTTTAAATTTGTTGGTAGCCTCTTTGGAAAGCAACTTGCAATGATGCGTTGAATTGGTTTGATGTGGTCAACGTTGATGGTGGTGGGGGTGGTGGTGGATTTGGAATGGTGGTGGATGATGATGTTGTGTTGATGTTTTGGGTGTTTGATATTGGTATTGATGTGATTGGTGCTTGAGAGACCATGCTTTGTGATGTGAGAGGGATGTTCGATGATGTTGCCATTGCTTGTGTGTTTGTCATTTGTTGTTGCGATATCAATGACAAATTTTGTGTGTTTGGTGCAATGATTTGATTGATGGTTGGGATGTATGTTTGATTGATACTTGGTAGGGGAGGAAGCCCTAGACCAAAGAGTGGTGCAGATGATAATGGCAATGACAGAAGAGGTGGAAATGTGAGAGGTGTGAATTGTTGTGAGAATTTCGTGGTGTCGAATAAGCTCCCTAGTTTGAATGTATCTCCCTCTTGTTGTGAATTTGTGAGAAGAGGTGTTTGTGGTGCTCCATGAAAAGATGTTGATGATGGGTCATAATGTAAAGTGAGAGGAACATTTTTGTGTAATGGGTTGTTGATTGTGTTTTGTTCCACGGTGGTGCTTGCATCCAAATTTTGATTGTTAACAAGGGGATGTGATTGAAGAGTGTTAAGGAATGTATTACCCTTGTTGACATTGGGTTGCATTGGAGCAAATGATGTGGTGATTTGTGGGATGTTCTGGGTGATGTTTTGGGATGGAGGTGTAGATGAGATGGGTATGGTGGACGACATTGGAGGAAATGATGTATCCACTATAGTGCTCACATCAAAATCCAAAGGAAACTTGGCACCTTGTTTTGCTAGTTCAAGCATGTACAACGAAAGGTTAAGTCTCATCATGATGTTGATGATTCTATGGTTGTCTGGATTTTGGAGCATATCCATCATTTCCTCGCGAGACATTTCCAAAGGTAAGGTCCTCCCCTTGATTTTCTTCTTGTGGATTTTGGGATGATGAGAGGATCAATGGATTGCTTGATTCGGCGGGATTCATTTCTACGTTTGTTTGGCTAAGATCACTTGAAGCGGGATTTTCTTTGTTGGATTTCATACTCTTCTTGTGTTGAGATCTAGTTTGAACCATGAAACAAGGATCAATCTTTGAGAATATGGGAGATGACTCTCTTGATTCTTTGGATTGTTCTCTATTTTATGTTCCAAAGTGAAAGTTTTAGGATGCTTTTGAGGATCAAAGGTGATGATATGATAATGATGTTTTAGGGATGGATGATATGGATGTTTTGGATTTTGATAAATCTTAAATGAGACACTAGGCTTTTAGGATTTGTGGATTTTTTATTTTTGATTTTTGATTTTGAGATTGCTGGTGCATCATGAGATTTTTTATTATTTTGGATTTTGAGATTTTGATTTTTATTAAAAAGACCCTAAGATGTTGGATGATGATGAGGAGAATCTAAAGGACGCTTTTGGCTGGTCTCAGATATGTGAGGAGAAGGATGCATCTACCCACACCTATTCAAACAAGATGATTGTTTCACTAGGCATATGAAGAAGGATTCATCTACATACTCCAAGCTAGACAATATGATTTTGATAAATTTGACTAAGTATATGAAAAAGGATGCATCTACACATACCTAGCCAAAGATGTTTTTTTTTTATAAATGTTCTCAAGGATTTTGTCTCAATGATTTTGATAAATTTTTGATTTTGACCACAAAGCCTAGTATCAAGGATGATTTCAAGATTTTCCAAAAGGTGATAATGAGATGGATTTTGTTTTGATGTTTTGAAGGATGGATGAAAAATGATGTTGATATGTTTTGATCCTAAAAAGAACCTAAAAGGACAAACTTTGTTTGCTAAAACCTAGGTATTCAAGAGCATGCAAGTTCTTCCTAATGACCTTTGTGACCAAGAAATGATTTAAACATTTATATTTCCAATCATTGATTTTGTGTTTTTGGAGTTTTCAACACACATGAAAGTTCAATTTTGTTTAGCTTTGCTTAATGTCTTTATTTTACCAAAAACACTTTCTTCAATTAGGTTTTCAAACTAAGATGTCCAATGTCTCAATTTCTTCAAACCCCACAAGATATGTTATGTGGAAATTTAATGAGCTTAAGGCAAGGGTTTCCTATTGTTTACTTGAGAAGACAAATTGAGATTTAATACAATGCTTAGAAACCTCTAAGGATATGAATCCCAAGGGAAAGCAATACCATATGGATTGAGTCAATGGTATTTGTCTTCAAAAGGGTTTGAAATTTGGATGATGTTAAGTGTTTGTTTCCATGACGTTTTCGATCAAGCAATGTATTTTGTAACCCATAAACAATTATAATCCTATGGATGTGAAAGACAATATTTTTTGGCTTCCCACTTGGACAAGTCCAGCTACGCTTATCTCTAGCAGATGGTTAGATGCTTGACCCCACTGGCTCCCCTCCATGGCTCATTAACATCAATCAGGGTAGCCAAGCATCAACACCCATGAAACTCCCATGGCATGCTTTCCATCTCTACTAGAAGACAGTAAAAGTGTGGGGTGGCCTCAGAATGACCATTCTTGCACCAACAAATAGATAAAGGATTTTGGTAAATTCTAGCACATGGGTTCTAGTAAGGACTTTCTATTCGTAGGAGTTGACCCAATGTGGCAAGAGTTCCCTTTCGGATGTATCTTGTTGGAGTCAACCGCGTGATATTGGTGTTTCTTCCAATATCCACATTTATATCCTGGCTGGAAATACTCTCGGGTTTAGAGTGTTACCAGTTGAGTCGTTCCCTTGGGTGATTATTTTTTCCCACAAGGTGAGCCCTCTAAGATAAAAAAAAGTGAATGAAGAACAAACTCTGTAACTCAATCAATCTTTGATAGCAACAAAGAAAGAGAATGTATGCGAGAATGCCCCCCACTCACACTCACACAATAGTTTGTTCAATTTTTAAGCCCAAATTGAAGTGTGGAGGTGATTACTTTGTCGTTACCCAACGTCATGGAAAAGACCTTTTGATTCTCAAGATCACTATAAAGCGCGAGAGAAGCGCATACATCCTTTTCCAATGGCTTTAGCCTAAGTAAGCCTTCACAAAAAACACAACTACACGTGTTCTTTTTAAGCCTTGAAAGCAATATGTGAGTTCATTTTAGAGCACCAAATCACAAGTGAGACATTTGTTCAATTGCTTAATCCATAAATGAAATCTAGTAAGTTATAGATCCTAAGGTTCTTTTTAATCCGTTTGTGAGCAATAAACAAAAGAGTCCTTTTTAAACCCAAATGAAAGCTAGTGTTCTAAAGAGAGCAAAAGATGACAAACTCTTTAAGGAAGTGTTAAAAAAACACTTAAGTGTTAAAAAAACACTTAAGTGTTAAAAAAAACACTTTGATTAGATAAGATATCATCACCATGTTCTCTTTTCCTTTGCTTTTAGCTTCCAACCTACAAAATAGAAAAACAGTCAGATTCTGGAAAAACATAGAAGTTTAAAAACCAAAAAATAGTATATAAATAAATCATGAACAAAAAGCATGTGCTCAAAATTAAGTTCTCCCTTTTTCTATTTTCCAGCGTCGCAACTCGTGAAGGCATCGCTATTTTTTCCTCCAGCGTCAGTCTTACAATGCTACTCTACCAGTCAGCAGTGCTCTGTGTTGAGATAGAGAGCACAATAGCGTCGCTATTTTCACCCAGCGTTGCAGTTCTTGAAACCATCATATTTTTGAAAATTTTTGAATTTGAGATAGATCGGTGAGTCCAACGCGTAGTTTAAATTTTGAAATTCTTGGCAGGATGAGTTCAGTAATGGAGTTTACGTTCGTGCGGTGCTATATAGCGATTATGGCAAGCCCGTGGCTCTAAAGCAGCAGTGTTGACGAGCTCATGGTGTTAAAAACAACAACGCTGAGAGGCCCGCGTCGGAGTTTCCTGTGTGTGCAAGAAAGCACATAATTTTTGAGAAAATGTTAGAATTTAAGAAAGTAGCCCTCCTTCTAGTGCCAAAATGTGAACCCCTTGTTTAGGTACCTACAAAACAACATGATTAAACAAGTTAAACAATGAAATGCAAGCCTAAACATAGATTCCCCATGAGATTCATTAACATATCTTAAATTAGGAAGAAAATGATAAAGAACACAATGAAATCACAAAAACAAGATTGAATCCTAATTAAGCAAGCAAACTCTTAATCCCATGGGGGAATTGGTGCCAATTTGATGTGGAAATTTGGCGCTTTCCCAATTCCTATGATGCAAGTTGATGATTGTTGAGAAATGTTGATCCACTTTGATGATGAATGTGAGAGCTCCAAGCCAAAATCTGCAAGAAAACCTAACTAAGAACTCAAATGATGGATGAGAATTGCTAAGTATTTTAGCATGGTAACTTTGCTTGAGATGTTGATGATAAAATGAGGAGAGAAGCTCTTCATTTATAGGATTTCAAGATGGATGAAAGTCCAAATTTGAGTAATGTGGGACTAACTTTCATCCAATGATATGGTGCCACTTGTCAAGCTATGAATGGATGATGGTTGTGCAAGATTTGGGGTTTGTGCCAATAAATGCCAATATTTGAAATTCAAATTTGTTGAAATGACATAGCAAGAGGGAAATGCAATAAATGCCACTTGGCTCAAGGCAAAGGACATGTAAGAGGTCTTAAATGCCTTGTTGGAAGGACTTATTCCCACTTGGATTTTGAATTCAAATTAGGGGAATATTCCAAAAGATGCCATGTGAGGGAAAATAGGGATTTAATAAATGAATTAAATCTATTTTCATGTGCAACTTACATTATCTAGAGGATGTGACATGAGATTAGATTAAATTAATCAAAGTTTGATTAATTTAATAGAAGATTAGCTGATGTGACTTATTTGACTTAGATTTATGGATTTATTTAAATCAGATAAGAGAGGAATATGACAAGATGCTAATTAAATGAAGATTTTGATTTATTTAATTAAAAGGGATGGTGTTAGATTAATTTAAATAAGGTTTTAATTTATTTAATTTAATAGATAGACTTTAGAGATTTAATCAAATAAATTGATTATTTAATTAAATAGGGATAATTAGATTAGATGGATTGATTTAATTAACAAGAGAAAATGACTTAATTAGACAAAATGATTTATTTAATTAAGAGACGAACATTGATGGATTTAATCAGATAAGGGAATTTCATTAAATGGTTAGACCGAGGGATGATTTAGAAAGAAACGATGTTAGTATGTTAGGATTGAATGCACGATGCCAATCAGTATATTTTCAATGTCTATCGTTTACAAGGGCCCAAGACCTAATGTGAATGTGTTATCCACATTACAACATCAAATCAAGGAAACATTAAGCCAAAATCGTAAGGAGGGCCCAAACAAGTGAGAAAAAGTAGAAGGGTTACTTTTTCGGTGACTCCACAATGTAATATCATGAACTATCCCATGCTGATGTGAGTTTCATACTTGCTTTGAAAAGTGCACACATAAGAATCTACGAGCCAATTATAAACTATCAACTTCGCACAACACTATAGCAACTAGCATGTATAGTCATATTTAACTAAGGAAAAATGCCAAGCTATTCTTAACATTTCATTTTTATAAAAAAATAAAATTGAAAAGTATTATATTAATGGGTTTT
Organism: Sequoia sempervirens; assembly: GCA_007258455.2. Classification (NCBI taxonomy): domain Eukaryota; kingdom Viridiplantae; phylum Streptophyta; class Pinopsida; order Cupressales; family Cupressaceae; genus Sequoia; species Sequoia sempervirens. The sequence goes on from VDFB02000017.1 coordinate 343,010,633, forward strand.
GTGATGCAATTTCAACCTTCCACATGTTTATTGTTGCATATAATATATTATTGATCTAGAACCCAAATTAGCATACCCAAAAAGAATAAAGTCATCATATATGATTAAAATGAAATTGCAGTCCATAATCAAAATATAATGTGAAAGGGAGTGCAAAATGCAATAAGAAACCACCAACCATCAAAAACTACCCAATCTTATATTATTATTTTATGAAGCATACACATAGGGTTGTAAAGTGTTATATGAATTAATATACACAACTCAACAATCAACTACACATGGTAATATATTGCTAGCTCACATTTTTAGATATATATTTGAAATTAATTTGTGATGTGAAGAGTCTACATAATGCAATTAAAATTGACATATGGACTGCCAACAAGAACCTTAAGTAAAAGCATGAATATAACTAGGAAACCTTAAGGTATAAAGCATGCAAAAAATATTATTGATAAGAAAAACTAGGGGTTGTTAAATTGATCATACACAAGGGGATTAAATTGTAACCTTAAATGAATGAAACTAGAAAGGTAATAAAAAATGAAATAGAATGTTATAACAAAACAAAAAAATGTAAAGAGACAATATTTATAAGGACTAGGGTTGTAGCAAAAGATAAAAATTAAAAGCCTTTGTGAACTAGAGAGATATAAGTTCCCTAATTTTTTTTCAAAATAGTGGAAGACTTCTACAAACAACAATGGTGGGAATAGGAGTACCATCTAACCAAGTACATTACTTTTGGTAACTAGCTCTTAAATGAGTTTGGGAAGGACTAATTTAAAATTAATGGTTTTCCATTCTCTAAAGTGAATCATACAATTGTGAAGAAATTTATCTTTAATATTAAATGTAAGATAAAATGTTTTAGATTTGGACTCTACCTTATTACCTTCATTGACGTGCAGAATAGGTGTAGCCTCATGCTCAACACCAAATTCTATCTCCTAATTTTACTTTTTCAATTGAAGAGAATATTTAACTAGGCTAACATGCAGATACAAGGAGAGAGCTTCACACATAGAGAAATTTTCTTAGAGACAAAGTCATCAACTCTATAATTTTGAAAGTCCAAGATTTGGGTCAATAGTGGCATGGTATTATGGTTAGGTTGTTGCGATGTTGTTCTTGACATCAAGGTTCCAACCCTACTAGGATGTAATTGTTGAATATTTAAATTGTGGATGAGGTCCCCTATTTGTGACCTCACCGGTTCATAGCTCCAGATCAAAAGAGTTTACCCCTTTTAAAAATGAAGTTCAAGATTTGGAAAACACATAACTTGCATACTCTTCATATCATCTTCCTGAGAGGAGAAATAAAATATGAAATATAACCTTAAGGAGAAATATAAATTAGATGTTGATTGGTGAAAGTATAAATGATATTTTAAATAGATTCAAACCAAGTGACAATATCAAATGTCACTTTGAAAGAAGATAGAGAAGTCACCTTTAAACTTTAAGGAATTGTAAAATCTTTGATGCAGGAGCATCCAATGGTGTAAGGGAAATCTTGCATCACCCAAAAATAGTTAAATTTAAAGTTTCTCGATTTTTAGATGTTTTTAAATTTTTGGATATGCTTTTCATCATAATGAAATTCCCAATTTATGATTTTTGTTTTCTATTCCTGGGTTGAAAGATATTGCAGTTTTAGTTTCCTAGATTTGCACCTGAAAATCTTCTAAGTGGGATTTTAGGCACTTAGAGCTCCCTAAATGGCCCTAAAAATTTCCAAAATTGGTGTAGTGTATTTCAAGCATGTTCTTGACTTCGAGACCTTTCCAACGGTTCATGAATCGGAGCCTCGGATCAAAAGTTATGGCCCTGAGAAGTCGACGCACTTTCTAGAAGATACAGTTGCAAATGTTCTTTTGAAATTTGAACTTCAAGTTGTAATTTTCGATGCCAAACCGCCTAAACTCAAATTTTAATGTTGTTTTGGCTCCAAACTAAAAAGGAGCTCTATTTATGGGTAGGTTTCTAGTTTTTTGGGTAACTTTTTGGGGACAAGCTCGCATATTGCAAAAGGGTTATTCTGTAGCTTTCTGTAGCTTGCATGTGTTGTAGAACTTGGGGATTTGAGATCCTCTCCATGTAAGAAGATCCATTTTCAAAATAATAAAATTATTCTCTTGTTTTTGGGTTATTTTTTGTGTCTCAGGCTGCGCCCTCATCAAGTGGTATCAGAGCGGGTTTTCTTGAGTGTGTGGACAGATCGCCGATCGTGAGGCAGTTCACACCAAGACTGTGGTTGTGGGTCGAGGTCAAAAAAGATGCCTCCAAGAGTGATGCTTGGTAGGCGCGGTGGTGTCAGAGGTGGTTGAGGCGGTAGAGATGTTGGTGGAAGAGGTGCACTGGCAACCCTCCAGAGATAGATTGATGCATTACAAGAGCAGTTGAGAAGAGGGTTAAACCCAAGGGAGGAAAATGAGGATGAAGGAGAGGAAGAAGGTTCAGATGTAGAAGAGGAAGAAGAAGCAATTGATCCAAACCAAATGCAGATAATAAGGGCCATTTCGAAGATCAGGAAAAGACCCAAAGCAGAAGTCCCCAGTTATTCTGGAAGTTTGAACTCAGAAGAGTTGATCGACTGGATCAACGAGCTAGAAGAATATTTTGAGTATGAGAAAATAGAGGACCTAGACCAGGTTAATTTGTGAAAATGAAGTTGAAGGGCCATGCCAGTATTTGGTGGAAAGAGGTTGAGTTGGAAAGAAATCAAAGAGGAAAATTCAAGATCACCAGATGGGATCGCATGGTAGAGAAACTGAAAAATTAGTTCATACTAGTGGACTACGAGCTAGATCTGTTGAAGAAATTGCAAGGGTTGAAGCAAGGAAGCAGATCTGTGAAAGAATATACTAAAGATTTTCACAAGATAATCATCAGAATGGGTCACACAAAGGCCAATAAGGAGAAGGTAGTCTGATATCTTAATGGGTTACAACGGAGCATTCAGGAGGAGTTAAGCCTAGTCAGAATTACCACCATTGAGGATGTGTATCAATTTTCTTTAAAGGTGGAAGAGAAGTTGAAAAAAAGATTTGATGGCAAGCAAAAAGGATAAGGAGGTCAAAGTGGAAGGGGCAATGGAAGACCTTTAGGAAGCCAAAATGATGATGAAAAGAAAAGTGAAGATGTAGGTACCATCTAAAGCTAAAATAATGACAACTTCTACCACCCTCGTAATCAAAATAGTGGTGATCAAAGAGGTAGAGGATGAGGGAGATATGGATAAGGATCTGGAAGAGGTGGTTTCAGAGGAATGTGTTTCTAGTGTGGTGAAGAAGGGCATCGAGCCTATGAATGCCCACAACACCAAGGAAGGGAAGACAAAAAGTTAGAAGGTCATGGAAGGGTTGCACTTGCAGATTAGGAGGCCCAATCTGAACATTCAGATGATGCTGAAATGGGAGAAACCCTAGTGATTAGGAGAGCCCTAGTGACTGAAGAAAAGGAACCAGAATAGAGGAAGAATCTATTTCGCACAAGGTGCAAGTGTGAAGGAAAATGTTGTGATGTCATTATTGACGGTGGGAGCACTGATAATCTGGTGTCAGAGGAGATGGTCACAAAGTTGAAGCTGAAGAGGGAAAGACACCTGCATCCATATCGGATTGTCTGGTTGTAGAAAGACCACAAAGTTTTGGTCAATGAGCAGTGCCTAGCAAAGTTCAAGATCGGGAGCTACCATGATGAGCTACTCTGTGATATCATCCTCATGGATGCATATCACATGTTGTTGGGGAGGTCGTGGTAGTTTGATAGGTGAGCTATACATGATGGCCATGCAAACACTTAATCCATGACAAAGGATGGGGTTCGTCACAAGTTGAAACCCCTGAAGGAGACCGAAGAAAAGGTATGCAATAGTGCTAGAATTTGTTATGTAGATGGAAGAAATTTTTTAGAAGGTATGAAGCATGAGTGTGTGTGTTATGCATTGATTCCTAGAGTGAGTAATGAGGATAATGGGAAGGTTCCAGAAGAAGTTTCTAGGATGTTGGATGAGTTTCAGGATATTGTTTATAATAATGTACCTGAGAGTTTACCGCCAATAAGGAAGATCAGTCATCAGATTGACTTAATTCCTGGAGCCAGTTTACCAAATATGGCAGCTCATAGAATGACTCTAATAGAAAATGAGGAGTTGAACAGACAAGTTTAAGAGTTGTTGAGAAAGGGTTTGATATGGGAGAGTTTGAGTCCATGTGCAGTACCTGTAGTACTAGCACCAAAGAAGGATAGGGAGTGGAGGATGTGTACAGATTCTTGAGCCATAAACAAGATAACAATTAAGTACAGATTTCCCCTGCCAAGGATGGATGACCTGATGGACTGTTTAAGTGGAGCTTAGTATTTCACAAAGATTGATCTAAAGAGTGGATATCACTAGATCTAGATTCGAGAGGGGGATGAATGGAAGACTGCCTTCAAGACTAAAGAGGGCCTATATGAGTGGTTAGTCATGCCTTTTGGGCTAACCAATGCACCGAGCACATTCATGCGGCTCATGAATGAGGTACTAAAAGAATTTTTGGGAAGTTTTGTTATTGTGTATTTAGATGATATTTTGATTTTCAGTAAGACATTAGATGAGCATTTGATGCATATTGGAGAGCCTTTGAGAAGTTAAGAGAAGAGAAACTATTGATTAATCTGAAGAAGTGCAGTTTTGTGAAGAGGGAGTTAGTGTACTTGGGGTTTGTTGTCTCAACAGAAGGTCTCAAGATGGACCCAGAGAAGGTGAAGGCTATTCTGGAATGGCCTACCCAAAGAACTGCTACTGTGGTGAGATCTTTCCATGGTTTGGCTAGTTTTTATAGAAAGTTCATTAGAAACTCTAGTAGTATTTGTGGACTCCTGACTGAAACAATGAGAGGGGATAGAAAAGAATTCAAGTGGAACACTAGAGTGGCAAAAAAAGTTTTGAACTGTTGAAGTAGAAGGTGATAGAGCAACCTATTCTAGCCCTCTCAGATTTCAATAAGGTGTTTCAGGTGGATTGTGATGCTAGTGGTTGTGCCATTGGAGCAGTATTGAGCCAAGAAGGTCAGCCCATTGCCTATTTCAGTGAAAAGTTAAATGATGCCAAGAGAAAGTATTCTATATATGATCAGGAATTTTATGCAATAGTTCAAGCATTAAAGAAATGGAGACATTATTTTTTGCCAAAGGAATTTGTTCTATATACTGATCATCAAGCCTTGCAGTACCTAAATAGTCAAGGAAAATTAAATCAAAGGCATATGAAATGGGTAGAGTTTTTGCAGAGTTATACCTTTGTTTTGAAACATAAGAGTTGGAAGTCAAATAGGGTTGCAGATGCCTTAATTAGGAGGCATACATTGATGACAAAGATGCAGATTGAAGTGGTTGGGTTCAATGAACTCAAGACACTATACGCAAAAAATCTGATTTTGTAGAGGCACGGAAAGCTTGCAAGGAACCTATTACAGTGTATAGGACAAGGTGGCTGGATTTCATAATCCAGGATGGCATGTTATTTAAGGGAAGTCAATTGTGTATCCCAAGGAGTTCCATAAGGGAGAACCTAATAAAGGAGAAGCATAGTGGAGGAATGACAGGACATTTTGGTCAGAATAAGACCATTGCCATTATCAGTGAACATTATTATTGGCCTCAGTTGTCATAGGATGTGGAGAAGTTTGTACAAAGCTACAGGGTATGTGAGATGGCTAAAGGAGTGAGCCAGAATACAGGCTTATATCAGCCCTTACTGTACCAGAGAGGCCATGGGAGGATATAAGTATGGACTTTGTTCTTGGTTTTCCAAGGACACAACGAGGGAATGATTTAGTCTTTGTGGTGGTTGATAGGTTTTCAAAGATGGCACATTTCATTCCATGTCAGAAGACCCATGATGTAGTCCACATTGTTGACTTGTTCTTCAAAGAGGTGTTGAGGCTACATGGTCTACCAAAGAGTATTGTTTCAGATCGTGACACCAAATTTGTGGGGTACTTTTGGAGGACCTTGTGGAAGAAGCTGAAAATAGAGTTGAAGTTCAGTTCTGCACACCATCCAAAAACAGATGGACAGACAAAGGTTCTTAACATGAGTCTAGGTAACCTATTGAGATGTTTGGTAGGAGATAAACCTAAGGGATGGGACTTGATCTTACCCCAGGAAAAATTTTCTTACAACAATTCTGTCAATAGAAGAACTGGTAGATCACCATTCCAGATTGTGTATGGAGGTAGCCCCAAAATAGCTCCAAAATTAAGGAAGATGGACCAAGTGAAGAAAATAAGTGTTGAAGCCGAAGATTTTGCAGAACACATCAAGGATATACATGAGAAGGTAAGAGAACATATTAACAAGATGAATATGCGGTATAAGGCTAAGGCAGATTAGAAGAGGAGGTATAAGGAGTTTCAAATTGGCGATGAAGTAATGGTCCACTTGAGGAAAGAAAGGTTTCCCATGGGAACCTATAATAAATTGAAGATGAAGAAATTTGGTCCTTGTAAGATTTTGAAGAAGCATGATTCAGGGAATGCATATGAGGTAGAGTTGCCTAATCCAATCAACATTTCCCTTATGTTCAACATTTCAGATTTGACAGAGTATCATGAAGGTGGAACAGAGGAAGCACCAGCAGTAGGGTAGTATGACATTCTAGCACCTACTATAGAAAGGGAGGAGATTGAAGCAATCTTGGATAGTCGTGTGGGAACGAGTACCAGAAACAGACAATATGAAAAATATCTGGTGAAATGGAGAGGAAGGTCTGTGGAAGATTCATCCTAGCTATCTAAGGTAGCGGTTGATCGGTTGGGTTTTCCTCAACCATCTGAGATGTGACGGGGTCACTTCTCAAATTACCCTAGGTGTCTGATGCAGGAGCATCCAATGGTGTAAGGGCAATCTTGCATCACCCAAAAATAGTTAAATTTTAAGTTTTTCGGTTTTTAGATATTTTTACATTTTGGGATACCCTTTTCGTCATAATGAAATTCTCAATTTACAGTTTTTATTTTCTATTCCTGGGTTGAAAGATATTGCAGTTTTAGTTTCCTAGATTTACACCTAAAAATCTTTCGAGTGGGATTTGAGGCATTTAGAGCTCTTCAAATGGCTCCAAAACTTTCCAAAATTGGCATAGCAATTTTTAGTGCATTCTTAACTTCGAGACCTTTCCAACGGTTCAAACGGTTTGCAAATCGGAGCCCCGGATCAAAAGTTATGGCCCCGGGAAGTTGGCGCACTTTCTAGAAGATACAATTGCAAATGTTCTTTTGAAATTTGAACTTCAAGTTGTAATTTTCGGTGCCAAACCGCCTAAACTCTAATTTTAATGTTGTTTTGGCTCCAAATTAAAGAGGAGCTAAAGATGAGCTCTATTTATGGGCGGGTTTCTAGTTTTTTGGGTAACTTTTTGGGGACAAGCTCGCATATTGCAAAAGGGTTATTCTGTAGCTTTCTGTATCTTGCATGTGTTGTAGAACATGGGGATTTAAGATCCTCTGCATGTAAGAAGATCCATTTTCTGAATAATAAAATTATTCTCTTGTTTGTGGGTTATTTTTTGTGTCTCGGGCTGCGCCCTCATCAATCTTACTTTTAGAATCTATGATAATATAGAAATAGGGGAGAGGGGCCCATAGTGGAGCACCCTAACTTAGTGTTTCTGAAAATTCTATGTAGAAATTTCAAATCACTCCCAATTTTGTACAACAATTTATTTGGCAAGTCGTGTGCTTCTATATTTCATTTTAGGGTCACATCATCAAATATGATGCCACATCAACATGCATTTTGTTGAGTTATCCAAAAAGACCTAGAATGAAAGTGAGACCGATAGTGCTGCACTAAGTCATGTTTTATTGGTGTGCTGATGTGGAATCACATGATTATTCAGTTTGTGTACTTTATGGATAAAAAGTGTTTTGCAATTGGATATTAAAGTGCTCTATTATGTGACCCACTAGGGACTACTTCTATCCCCACTATTGAACTGTGCTCCACTATAGACCCCTCTCCTCTACCACTAACAAATCCAAATTCATCCCAAGCTCTAGATTCTTAAACGGGGAGCTTTGTTCACTATACTATTAAGTGGTCATGTATAGGTCCATTAACAAACACACTTCCACTTGAACGAGGAGCTTTGTTCACTATACTGTTTATTATAGCTACATTGGAGCTATGCTAGGGGCACTTCAGGAGATTCCTGCCTTATCTGGACTGGGCTTCCCCGTTATCATAACTTGGGTGCTAAATACCCGAGTGGCCAGCCGATCTCGCGTCACCAATCATGCAAAACCAAAAGTCCCTAGCTTGACGCTGAAATTTGAATCTAGCATTGCATTGCTGACCTTCACGTCTCGGTGAAAGACACATAATGAGATAAACAAGAGCAGAGGATATGTCACGGGCGATACTATACCCTCGGTCCCAGTCCATTGTATCCTTCTCCTCCCAAAAAATATATTTATTGAGACTCCCGTCTTACAGCTATTGGATGCCATGCATTGTGTTTTATATCTGAATATTGAATCAGTCTGGCATATTCCACTGAGACATACAAACAAACATAGTAGGTGAATGAGTTACTTTCAATAAAAAATTTAGTTTCTAAATTATTGGACTAACGGTATATGGCATTTGGCTCTAGCAAAATTCACCACTAGTAATTCATCAATGGAAAATTCACGTGAGCAATTTATCATGGGGAAACTCACCACCATGAAAAATTCACTGTCAAATAAAATTCACTACCAGCAATTCAAAACGGTGGAAAAATTATCATAAATCAAATTGCCATGAAAAATTCACTGCCAAGTAAAATTCACTGCTAGCAATTCACTGCAGTGGAAAAATTATCATAAATCAAGTTCTCTAAAGTTAATGCGATTAATTTTCTATCGCACTGAATTGCTGGCGGTGAATTTTACTTGATGGTGAATTTTTCATGGCAGTGAATTTGCTGTATGCATCACATTTCACTTTCACATTTTTCTTTAATAATGCCACATCATCCATGCCATTTGCAAATATGTTTGTAAGAAAATAAAACTCCTTTTAAACAAATCTTGGCAAGCTAAAGTTAAATTAGATAATTAAGCATGAGTAACCAATGTTACTTTCATTGCGAGTTTACAATTGTAATAATCAAATATTCAGAAAATGAGAAGTGATATGGTGTCTAACATTACAAATTATGATAAAATTTAAGTGCCTACAATATGCACAATTTTTCTTCTTAAGATAGTAAATCAATATTTGTAATCTAATTGATGTCTTCAGCTTTGTATTTTTTTAAATATTTTTGGAACACATTCAACTTCCTTTAGATTGATCTCAAGAATGAGATGAATGATTTAATGTACAAGATCACTTTGTAATTCACAATGCCATTTTAATATAATGTATAGTTCCTAACACTTTTGTTATCTCAATCACTTAATATTATAAGATGCATAATGGTGGTGGTATTCAAAAATATCTTTAAGATAATTGTCAAACTATCAGGGTCATTGTTCTCATTGGTAACACCCTTGACAAGTCAAATTGTGAAATGCTCTAATTTGAAGTTTTAATACAATGATTTATCCTTGACAATAAATATGATCTAATTGTACATTAAATGTCATTAAATATTAAGATCTAATAGTATGTCATTCATAATTCAATCCAAACACTATATGATTGATCTAAGAAAAGAAACTATAAATCTTAATATAGGGAACAAAGTATGGATATATGTGTAGTGATAGGTGTAATAAATGGTGAATATGTGGGACTATGTATAACTCAAAATAGAGTGAAGTCAAATGTATGAGGACAACCTATCTAAAAATGTGGGATTGAACCATACAAATATTGTGGAATGAGATGAACATAGCACAATAGTGTATCGCATGTCAATATATAATTCTGTAACAAAATTAGTCAGAATGGACCAAATACTAAATAGCTATTTGTTTATGTCTATAAATTCCACCATTATATCATCCTACACTTCTAGGCATAAGGAAATTTAGCATGAAAACACTTTTAAAAAGTGTATGAACATTCTCACCATAATAACATGAAAAGTTAATAACTGTTTGAAATTATGGTGTGTCAACCTTGACAATTTCTAGTTCTATTTATTAATTATTTTCCATTATTATGGAAATATTATTTATATTTTATTATTTTTTGGTTGGGATGTGTTTCAAGTGTTAGTTTCTTACAGTGCATCTTGTAAGATATTGTTTAGGTGGCTATTCATAGAAAATCTTGAGCAACCTATTTATATAGAATTTGTGATGCAATATTAAAAAATATAAGAGCTTCTATGATGAGATTTATATTGGAATCTTGATCATCTTATGATAGGTATTTCAATTTTTCATTCCAACTTTATTTTTTTATGGTGGTAGTTATAGAGTAAGTACCCAAATTGGGTAGATTATTATGATAGTTTATGATAGGTGTGAGAAGCAATATTAATCAACTATTTTTAACTTGATGAGAAATCCTCATGGGTGGGATTGGCATTGGTATCTAAGTTGGGTGTCATACCATTGGATATTTTTTTCATATTATTTTTTAAAACCACTTATGTTTTCGGTTTTAATCATTTTGTAGGTGTTGGAGTTGTAGTATGTATACTAAATTTGTAGTTTTTTTTTTTTTTTTGAAATTATTATTGAATTGTAAACTCCTAAAACTTCAATGAAGACTTCTTCTACAAGTGTGATAATATTTTATCAAATTTAAATAGTATTTTGAGAAGGTTTTGGAGTGTGTGATATTTCTTGTAAAAGGATTTTCCCCATGTATAACTAGTGTTATGTGTTATATTTATCTTTCTGTTATGTGTTTCTCTATTTTTATAATCATTAGATTAGATTTTATTGTCTAAATTTATCCTCCTGACATTAGCATATAAGCTTTCCTTTGCTACTCCTTACTTCCTTACAATTGGTATCAAATCCTAGTCAACTTTGTTCTAAGTCATTGACATTTTATTTATTTGTATCTAATCTATATTTGACTGAGAGCTCGGGTAGAAGAGAACTTTGTGATCTTATATATAGAAATATATATGAAAAGTATATCAAGGAGGATTGAGGTTGAATATTTTTCTATATCAAAATTTATGGTATGGAAGATGAAAATGAAAGATCTATTGGTAGATGGTGATCTATGGGTTGCTATTGATGAGCATGTTCATATACCACCAATGTGCCCATAGCCACTCAATATGACATTATGTAGTAGAAATAAAAAGGTATAATAAGATTATATGTTGAAAATTATATTTTGGTAAATCCACATGAAAAATGCACTACAAAGATACTATGGTAGAATCTAGACAAAATGTATCAAGAAAATTCCCTTGTTAAGAAGTTGTTTTTGTGAAATAAATTTTATTCACTAAGAATGTATGAAGCTGAAAAAAATGTAGACCGCCTTAATACTTTCAATAACTAAATTTGGTGGGTATGAATATGTACAAGTAATATTTTTTTTTATATATTTTACTATGTTCTTTTAATTTCATGTAATAGTCTTCCAATTCCCATTGTGAGTACTTTTGTTTATAGTTTCCTTTTTAAATAAAGTACAAGGAAGGATTACGTTGGTGTTAAAGGGAATTTAATGTTTATAATAGATGAAAAATAGGAATGAAGAATAATATATGTAGTGAGAAAGTTTAAGGTTTGAGTCTAAGGGGAGATCAAAGTCCATCAAAAGTGTTATACTAGAAAAAACATAGATCTAATCATCTCTCGAAAGAAAGTAAATAGAAAAAGGATAAAAAAATTGAATAAAATTTAAAATAAATCAAAATGAGGTTGACTGTACCTTCATTGTATCTTTCAAAATGTGTAGAAGTGATATGGATGGTTAATTAGATTGAGTGTACCTTTCCATATGATATTTGATAAATATTGATTTTATTGATATGAAGAAATTGAATGAGGTAAGCTTTACCTTGGTGATGGTTCAAATTAAAAAATTTATGAATAAATTAGAGTATAAACTAGATTTACTAATGGTAGAGATAAGAAAGTTTCTTCTATTTTGTACATACCTAGGTTAAAACATAATATTTTATTTATTATAAAATTAATATGTGTTGTAGTCCAAGTTGTTTTCTCCAATCCAAGATGCAATATGGTCAAAGATTGTAAGGTGATTCCTAGAGGTATTAGATTGGGAATTTTTTTAGTTTGATCTAAAAATAGTATAGTGCAATAGTACATCTATTAAGATAGAGTTGTGATCTATTTCATTCAATAAAATAGAGGTATCCCCTTTAGAGTATGGTCATTCCTTTTGGGATCCTAAGGTTTCTCTTTCTATAAATTAAAAGTTACAATATAAAAGGAAATGTCAGACCATCAAAGATTAGGCCACATTAGAGAGAAGTTTCTACAAACATTAAATTATAAAAATATTATTGAAGGTTTTCTTAATTGTAATTATGAGATTGAAAATGTGAATAATTCACACCTTACAACTCTACAATTCATATCATTAGTATTACACTTATTTATCTTATCATCCCTCAATAACTCGTCACTTATTTATATCATATTCAACCTCAAAAACATTCTCTAATGTTGGCTATGCACCTCAATAACACAAAATTCAAATTAGTTTGGAACCATAGTATTCTCATAGTGGAATTGAATTGTGAGGAAGCTAAGGTAGTGGAACAACTTCCTACACTAATCTTGAGGGGAATAATGAATTTTTTTTATAGATCCTTAACAATTACAGAAACTTAAAAAAAGAAAAATGAATATCATGTTTATCACAACATAGTGATTTACGTGGGGAAAACCCTTTCAGGAGAAAAATCCCACACTCCAAAAGTCACCCAATATACTATTCAGTAAATCATAAATATTATAATATACTTGCAGAGCAAGCTTCTCACAGGAGTATCACCACTCATAGATCAAGAGTAAACATGACTACTAACAGACTCTTAGAATACATCACGATCTCTCTTTACCATAGCCATAATACAACACCCTCATAAAATAAAGTTATATTCTAGGGAAAACTAGACCATAAAAATATCCACCATTAGAACTAAAACCTGATAATTAATGGTTTACATTTACAATGTATCATTTATCTAATGTATGTCATCCATTTATGAGTTTTCTAAGGGTATGTGCAGGAACATCATGGAAAAAATAGGCCCTTAAGTGGAAAAAAATTCAAAAAAATCAGAGTTAGGAAACTTGATGTAAACATTTGAATAATTTATCTATATTATTTCAAAAATATGTAAGAATAGAATTTGTAGAAAATTAAATGTAGTTTTTAAACTAATAGTTTTGTTTAAAAAAAAATCTATTTGGTGAAAATTTGAAATTTCAATGCAGTAGCACTTCAATTTCAGGGAAAAAATAAGAAGTAGGTGTCTGTCTAACCACCTTAACCACAATAAAATGATAATATTTTAGATATAAGTAGAGGACTCATGTCCTGATGTTATGCATATCTTTTTGTAATTTTTTTCCAAGTAAATAATTAATTATAAATTTTTTATTACAACTTTTAAAAAATATAAAAAAAATCATGTCTAACCACCTTAAATTGGTCAAAACTTCATGAAATTCAAGTTTTTTTTTTGTAATCCTATAGTATGCGAAGTATAGAATGTGAAACATATTTTGGATTCAAAAATTGTGATACAGTTTGAAAGCTATAGATGTTTTTCAATCAGCCTATCAATCACAACTTTAGTCGTAATTTGAATAGAAAATGAATAATAATTACTTATTAAATTTAAAGTAAAGCATAATTTATATTGGTGGAAAGCTAAGAATCTAGTTTGAAAACCCTTTTTGTTTCATCAATTTTCTATAAAAAAAAAGTCGTCAGCCACATACCCATCATATTGCCACTTTTTGGCCCGTCATGATCCTGCACATAGCCCTAAGAAAGTTAAAAAAAAATTGTTTGTTTACATGCATCCCACTCTTGCCCCTTGCTACCATTATATATTACACCTATTGGTGTAGCTAGGATATATATATATATATATATATATGTATATATAACCATTATTTTATTGCAAGGTTGAGACATATTTTCCCTACAAATCTCCCTCTTTTTGAACACCTTGCAAGAGCAACAAGAGGGAGTAAACATTGTCTCTTAATTGCTAGGGGCCAAAAGGTCCATAATCTCTTAAAACCATATGAATTTTTCTATACTCATAGGCTTAGTTAAAGAACAAAATTAATCAAACTCTCTATCTCTCTACCTTAACCAACTTCACCTTGCCATCCTCGACCATATCTCAAACAAAATGGTATTATACATCAATGTGATTAGTCCTGGCATGAAATGTTGGGTTCTTGGCTAGACATAACACACTTTGATTGTCGCAATAAATTACCAGTATACCTTATTTTATTCTAATATCTTAACATAGTCTCTTAAGATAAATGTCTTATTTACAAGCATAAGTAGCTATCATATACTTTGCTTCAATAGTTGACAAAGCAACCACAACTTGTCGCTTACTCATCAGACTAATTGCACCATTGAATAATGTAAAAACATGAGCACTAGTGGATTGTTGTGTATCAATATCACTTGCCTAGTATGAATGCGCATAACCATGATTATGAAGGGAAATTTTGTCTTCATTTACATTACTATGATAAAATAAGGAATAATACGAGGTGCCATGCAAATATCTGAAAAATATTTTAACTACATCCCAATGAAATCTACTAGGATTAGACAGATATCTAGAAAGAACTCCCACTACTTGGGAAATGTCTGGTTTAGTACAAACCATAACATACATCAAACTTCCAACTACACTCTAGTAAGGAACTTTGCCTATGTCTTCCATATCTGATGGAGATGTTGGACAATCTAAAATAGATAAATTTGCTCCAACTAACACATGAACACACAATGGTCTACAATCCTGCATGTTAAATCTTTATAAAATTGAATTGGAATACTTACTCTGGCAAATCTATAGCTTTATATTCACTCAATCTCTTTTAATTTCCATCCCAAGAATGTGTCTAGCTACACCAAGGTCTTTCATTTCAAATTTAGTAGCAAGTTGAGATTTTATTTTTGAAATCATACCTTTCCCTTTGCCAATAAATAGCATATCATCAATATATAATGCAAGAAATAGGAAATGATCACCATTAGTTTTATAATAAACACAATGATCTAATTTAGAACACTCAAATCTCAAACTCAACACATTTGTATCAAATTTATGGTATCACATCCAAGGACTCTATTTTAAGCCATACAAAGATTTCTTCAATTTAAAAACCAATTTAATTTTACCTTTCAACACATAGTCCTTTGGTTGTGTCATATAAATATACTCCTTTAAATCACCATGAAGGAAAATAGTTTTCACATCCATTTGCTCAACCTCTAAATCATAAGAATAAGCAATAGAAAGCAAAAATCAAATGTATATCATTTTTTCAATAGGAGAGAATATCTCAACATAATCAACAACCTCAAATTGAGATTAACCTTTTGCAACCAACCTTGCTTTTTACTTCTCAATACCTCCATCTGAATGAATATTTTTCTTGAACACCCATTTGCAACCAATAGGTTTTCATACTTTAGGAAATGGTACAAGATCCCATGTATCATTATTTTTCAAATATGTCCATTCTTCATCCATATAAATCTTCCAATATTTTCTATAATTCATACCTAATGCAACTTCTATAGATTTGGGTTCATCCATGTTATTATTCAAATAAAAAATACATCTCCAATCATCAGGTATATACCTAAATCAAGTGTTTGTCTATATCTTGTAGATCTATGAACATGCTAAGTTGGAGGTTCTTCCTCCTCTTTTGAAGATCCAAAGCTACATGAGATCTCCTCAACCTCTTGTCTATCCTTAAGTCTTGATTCAACTTTCTCAAGTGTAGAAGGAAATTGAATCTCATCTTCCTATTTTCTTTTTTCTTGTTGCAATATAACATAAGAAGCCTTAGTTTCTCTAAAAAAAACACTTCTAATATATATTACCTTTTGTGTAATAGGATCCCAAAGATTGTATCCTTCCACACCATAACTATATCCAATAAAGATACCTTTCATAGCCATGTTCTCCAACTTTGTTCACTTCTCCTTTTGCACATGTGCATATTCCTTGCAACCCAAAAATATAAGATTTCTTAATGAAGGCTTGCGACCCAACCATTCATCTATAGGCATTTTATCAACAAGAGCTGATGTAGGATACTTGTTAATCAAATAACTTCCATTGACAACATATTCAACACAAAACCTTTGTTCCAGGCCAACACCACTCAACATACTCATAGCCTTCTCCATTAGTGTCATGTTCATTCTTTCTACAACTCCATTATGTTGTCTTGAATATAGAGTTGTCTTTTGTCTATGGAAACCACGATCTTTACAAAATATATCAAAATCATTAGAGAAAAAATCACCACCATTATCAGTCCTCAAACATTTTATTTTCTTTCTAGTCTGCAACTCAAACATTGCTTCAAATTCCAACAAATAACTTTGGACTTTCTAGGATATTTAGATCTCCCCCTAGACTTGGATTTTTCATGCTTCTCATTCTTCTTTCTTTTTTCCTTAGGTCTTCCATGAAAATTTAGGACCTCCTTGACAGTGATGGATACTTTTGTCCTCATCTCTTCAAAAATCAAAGAACCCACCACATCTTCAGTCTTCAAAATAACATAAGTACTCCCAATAGCCATAACATGAGAATCCCACGAATCTAACAAAGAACAAAGAAAGATATGAAATTTCTCCTCCACATCCATTTTGACATTAATAGATTCCAATTGAGCCACCAACATATTGAATGCTTCTAGGTAGTTTATGATTCATCCACCTCTTCCATTCTCAAGGAATATAATTTCTTCCTCAATAAAATCATGTTCACTAAAGATTTGGCCTAATACATCTCACCAAGCTTCTTCTATAGTTTATGTACGAAGGTCTCCTCATGGAAATTAATTAAAATAGAGTCCCTCCAAACATAATCTATTTAGACCCTTGGCTTTATAGTTCATAACATCATGTTGAGCAGCCTGAGTAGGATTTGTAGTCCTTGAAACATTCTCATCAAAAGCATCCCATAGATCTTGATCTATCAAAATATCCTCCATCTTTAGCTTCCACATTTCAAAATTATTTCCAAAAAGATTATCCATCTCCATTCTCCTTGATTAACTTTCCATTTGAAAATTCATGTAGCAAGATCACAAAGTATCTTTAGCACAAGCTCCCACTCAAACTTGGATTACTTTAAAAACCCAAAAACCCACAACTGAAATAAAAGGTGATCAAGCTATGATACCACTTGTAAAGAAGCTAAGGTAGTGGAAAATCTTCCTACACTAATACTGAGAGGAGAATAATGCAAAGCTTTTATAGATCTTTAACAATTACAAAATAATAAATAGAAATAAACATAAATATCATGCATACCACAACATAGTGATTTGTGTGGGGAAAACACTTTTGGGAGAAAAACCCCACGCTCCAAAAGTCACCCAATATATTATTCAGTAAATAATAAAGATTACAATATACTTGTAGAGAAAGCTTCTTGAAGGAGTATCACCACTTAGAGATCAAGAGATAACATGACCACTAATAGAATCTTAGAATACACCATTGTTTCTCTCTACCACAGTCGTAATACAATAACCTCATAAAATAGAGTTACATTTTAAGGAAAAATAGGCCAAAAAAATATCCACCATTGGATCTAAAACCTAATAATTAATGGTCTAGATTTACAATGTATCATTTATCTAATGTATGTCAGCCATTTTAGGAGTTTCTTGAAAAAAGTTAACAAAAACTTGTTTACAGACATTACACTCTACCCCTTTGCTACCATTGTATATTACACCTATCTGTGTAACTAGAAAATATATATGCATTCATATATATATCCTACCACCAATAATCATTATATAATTGCAAGGTTGAGACATATTTTTCCAACAAGAATGAAGGTGGACCATAACACACCTTAGATAGGACCTAAATCCATTCATCCATACCATGCCATGTTTTCACAAATAGTGAAGCAACTTCATAATTAGTGTAAACACCTAAGGTCAACTGAACCTATGCTACATCATTAACACTTAAGTACACCCTTCCTTTGATCCAAAGAAAACTCATGGAAAAAAAAATGTCACTTGAACACAATCTAGAATATTCCACTAACACCCTAAAATCCCACAAATTTCTTTTCATCAACTTTCATTTCAAGAACGTACACACCCATTATATTCAAAAAATCCTACCATACATTGTAACTCAAGAAACTGAATTCCAAATCACCAAACCATGAAAAAATTCTAATAAAGAAAGATATAAATACTATCAACATACACCAAGATCCACATGACTTGAAACCACTTTGTAGAGAAATGTGTAGAAAAACCATTTCTCCTAGAGACCTTTGAAATACACAATTCACACACTTGTGAACACAACTTCCTTTGCACATTGATCCAACACACCCAATTATGGATATAATGCCACTAAAAACCTCTGATCAATATATTCAAAAGTTACATGTAGATGTATTCAACCTCAAAGAAATGTAAAGAAAAACTAGAATGCTACACTACAACACAAAATACCACTACAACACATTGTTTCCTCTTTTAATCAAAATTTCTCATAAGAACTTGGAAACAGAGCACTAGAGACACATCCTCAACATCTTTAGCACTTCTTCATCACCACCAAGCCAACTATAACATAGCAACTCAAGAACACATCCATAGAAAAAATATTATTAAAGCTTACTAATGGCACTATAATGCAACTAATCAAAGCATCATTAGAGATAATAGCAATTGAATATGAACTACTCATCCTTGCAAAAAAATCCTTCTCATATAGTTGACATCAATGAAAACACTAATTGCACATACTTGCAACAATACCTATGCATGTTTTGAGACTCTAGAAGCCTTAATTTTAGTCTTAGGTGCCTAACCCTTGTCTAGCTAGTTTGGATTGAAATTGAAATTTCAGATTCTTTAGTTTCTTCCCTTATCTCTCTTGTCTTTAGTTATTGTGTATCATTTTCTCCTCTTATTGAATTAGTTATAAGTTTTTTGTATTTACATATTTGATCTAATAAGCAATCACAAATTACACACATCACATCAATCCACATCATTTTAATCTAAAAATAAACCAAAGGGGAGTAAAGTACTATTCTAGCTCTTTCTTGAGTATAGTAGCCAAGTGGTCTTTTATTGTCATTTTTTTGTCCCACTAATAAATTTTTTGAAATTTGTAATTTTAAGAGAGTGTGACCAACCATGTTCAAGACCCTAGGTCATTGAAGGTCAAGAGCGAAAGGCTTCCCTAACTTACCTCATATTAACTATGTGCTAGAAAATGCGAAATAAGAATGATGAGGACTATAAGGTCCTTCAATCACTCTACAAACTCAAAATACAAAATGGGGTTGGATGAGCTAGTTTTTAGGTTCAAAACTATGCCTTAGGAAGCTCTCTACCTGAGGATGAAAGCGAGGTCCTATGATGGCAGTGTGGTGTGCTGGTGTTTCTCGAGTGCGTTGGCGTCCATACGACTAGACAACTAAAGAGACAAGGTCGAACCTAGGAAATCAAGAAAATAGCCAAAATAATGCTATTAAGTAAAAAAAATATTCTTTAATATGATAAAGTAAAAATGTGAGAGTTAGGGTGGAAAGAATGATCTCACAAAGAAATTCGTTCACTAGGTAGCTCTCCAAAAGCACGTTCACCTACACAAAGAAAAAGAGGAAAAATGTTTGGTGGCTTTATAGGGTCCTACCTCAGTCATACCCCCATTTAGGTGTTTCCACCTCCACAGAGAACCAAGAAAGTGAGTATGATAAAGAAGGTAACGTAATGAGCACTAAAACACTACAAAATAGTAAATGTGCTCACTCTACCATGTAATAGAGGAGAGGAGTGGGAAGCTTACCACCTCCACCAAGAGCACTCAAGACTAATGGAGGAGAAAATGAGAGCACTTGAGCCTCTGCTACAATTTTTTTGTCCCACACTTGCTCTATTGAAGTGATGGAGTGAAGTTGTTGCTGCAATGAAGTGTGAAAGTGCTACTAGAAGTGCTTGAGAATGCAAGAAGTGAGTGCAAGAGTGTGAAGAATTAGAACTGAAATCTTGGAAGAAGTTGAAATACATGTCACTAGTAGAATTTGGAAAATAAATGACTAATTTGGTCATTTATAGGTGACTAATTTGGTCATCGGGTAAAATCACAACTAAATGACTAATATCAAACAAATAAAAATTGACTAAATAAATGATTATTACTCCTCTATTCTTTTTTCTTTTGAATTTGATCATAATCCATAGAGCTTAATCCCCCCTCATGGGACCCCTACCTAAGTGAGCCATTTGGCCTCCTAGGTTGCTTGGTTCCAAAAATACCTATTGCGTGGAAGGCATTCCCTCTCGGTGTAGTCTTAAGGCCTTCACATATTTTATAAAAGAAATTAACATTTACATTTTTAATTTTTATTACTCATTATGTTAATTACTCATTAATGTTTTTAACTATGATTTGAAGCCAGTTTGATTTTCCTATTGTGTTAGTATGTCAAATGTATCAAAGAGAATTTGTGGTCAATTTCACTAATAAAATATGATTTAAACAATCCAATTGCATTTTGAGGGCTATCTTGTAGACACTTTCATTTCAAAAGGTCAAGTATTTATTTCTAGAAGCAATTGGATTCAATTTACATGGATTGTAGAAACATAATGTCTGTATTAGTAATTATTTCTAGAATCGGTGCTTTAAAATCGTAAGGTCGAGTAGTTATTTCTAGAAGCAATTAGATTCAATTTCCATGGATTGTAGAAATGTAATGGTTGAGTCTACTGAAAACAAAGATTTTTCCTTTAAAAAAGAACATTTTGCCCTAAAAATGAAGATTTTTCCCAAAATTGAAGATTGATTCACTTCTATCTTTGCTTGTTGATAAACTCGACCATCCTAATAATACGAAAGAGAAATAATAATGATCGCTTTTGGTATGCGAAATTTTTCTCTTTTAGACTTTATATTGTTAATTACTTTTTTAAAAATAGAATTATTTTATAATCTATGAAATCAATTGTGCGTTGACCATTTTTATAGATGTTATTTTTTTATACAATTTTGAACTCTAGTAATTTTAGGAGCACATCATGCTTATCTTAATTTTCACAACCTATATTAAAATGACAATGTAGATAGATGATTTTTTTCCCCTAAAAATGAAGATTAATTTTCGCATCCCTTCCACGCAATAGTTTTTTTTGGTGCATTTTAGCAATAGGTATATTTGGTGCCTTGGTCGAGTTGTGTATACATTTGAAGGGAATTTTAGGCAGTTGATTTTTGGCATAAAACATTGTGATTGGACATTGGAGAGAAGTTTTGGAAGTTTAATCAACAATTTGGTGTTTCAGCTCCCACGTTTTAAGCACTACTAGATAAAGAGGGGTTTTAAGACATTAATTTAAGACAATATATTAATTTTGTCTCAAATACATATTTTATGTTTAAATTATATTTTTAATTTTCTAATTGTCTTAAATTAAGACAATTAAAAAAAAAAATTTAATAATTTTTTTATTTCCCTCTCTTAGTTCATTTTCCCTCCCTTGTTCGACATCCATTTTCCTCTTCCCTCCCTCATTTGATATTGGAAAAGCTTGACAAGCCTAGCTTTGCACCTACCAATTGCTTTAGGTTTGAAGTTTTTCAAGTCTTCTGGAAAAATCCATTTTGTACAAATCTCGCAACCATTGCAGTCCATGAAATCATATATGTTTGTGATTCTATCAAACTCATGTGCTCAATGGTATAATAAATATAGAAATTCATGTTTTTCTTTTATAGAGGTCTTCAACTCCCAAGAAGTAGAGGACTAAGGCGATAGCGGTGGTGGTGCGTCAATCCAGTCATGTAGCCAACAACCCTCCTCCAGATTACCGTGAAGTAAGTGATGTGATTAACTTAACCTTGCAATGTAGGAGTTGGGGACAAATGTCTTGCAGTTTATAAGTAGCTCAACATTTTTGGGAGCTATATTTCAGTAGGAATGATGCATTTAGTTGAAAAGGGGGTAGGTGCTTTGTTGATTGGTTACCTTGCAAATAGGGTTTTCAGCATTTGTAGGACTTGTTTGCAGACATAGAACAAGGGCATTGTAGTATGTGTTAGGTGTCTGGTCTCTGTGGCCACTTATGTGCAGAGCCAAGTGTTTTTTGGGATTTTTCGTTGATGTGGGACTCACTAGGAGACTGCGCTTATAGGTTGGGAGATGCCATTTTAAAATGATAGAGCAGGTCTACAGACACTAGAATTTGGGATTAAACTTTCAAGATTTCAATATTTAGCTTTTTGGAAAAATTTATAAGACTAAGCATTTAATTTCAATCATTTTGCTGTTGGAATCTTAGATACTTTTGTTATCTTCTATTTCCAAGGGCGATGGATTTATCTCGTTGGAGAACCTACTTTTTTTACCAAGAAATATCCGATATGCAACCTTGTATTTTCTTCTTTATATTTTGTGTAATGCATCGGTATTTAATATCATTGCCTTATAGCGTATGACATATATATGCACACCTTTACTTTCTTCTTTATTTTTGCTTCTCAAGAATGTATTAAAATAATGTAATATATTAAACATGTTTATGTGATCAAACAAACTAGCTATTATGTGATTTTGTACTAAGATGTATACTTTTATTATTTGAATGTAGAAATCATTCCAAAAGTTACTGCACAAACAGGAAGGAAAGTGATCTGCATGGGAGTATCCCTTTGCTGTTGTGGGCATCAATATATCATTTATGCTAACACAAATATTGGACTTACGTTCAGGCAAGTTTTTTTTTTTAAATCCATGCTGAGAAAGTAAATATCCATGATGCCTAATTTTATTCAAATGCCAACTAACCACTTAATTTTCTATAGGCATAAAGTTCTTGTGAAGTCTACTTTATTTTCCATATATAAATTCAGTTATCATAAATATTTATCCTGTATTGTGCCTTCAAAAATTGTCACTACATTTCTTGTATTAGCATATACATTATTTGAAATCAAAAGAACATTTAGTGTATACTAAAAATCTAGAAATGGATAGAGGGAGCAGATCATAATCCATTGTTACCGCTTAAGCAGGAAAATTGAAGGCTTTTTCACCCTCTTCAAAACCTAGCTCTCCTCCTATTCCTTCATCTGGGGTTTCATCCACTCTTTTGTCTTTTCCCTATACACCTTTGCCTCCACTTTTAACTCACTACCTACTTCCTTTCAATCCACTATTCCTATTTGTGCTCCCACACTATTCCTTTGTTGGAATTTGCACTCCACACCCACCTAGATCCACTATTCTTACCACAAGTGGGCCCCTTTTGAGGTCCACAAAAGAGAAAATTGAAAGAAGCCTAGCAATAGGCTCTGAAATGGTTAGCTAAGATGGTAAACAAAAAAAAAGAAGAAAAATAGTGGGAACAACATTGGTGAACATCACAACAATCCCTTCCTTGCTCAATGTTTCTCTAGCACAAAGGGAAAAGATTTGAACCATGATAAGGATGAATGATCAAGGAGACATCTTTGCTCAAACAGTAGTATCTCCACCAGCTATGTATATTTAGGATGTGAAACTAGCATATTACACGATCACATAAACTCCCTTGGGTAAAACCACTAGGCAGTCAGATCTTTATCTGTTGGATATAGCAACTTTGGTGAATGAAATAATATAAAAGGATAGAAAGGACAAGGTTGAGTTGAGAGAACATATCAGATAGTTTACTTATTCAGCACTTTGTCAATCCCATTCCAAGAAATTATTCAGTCTCACTAGATTTGAAAGATTCCATCGGTCCACTGTTTTATAAGATTGCATCATATGGCAGAACAATGGAATCTTGAATCAAAAAGTAATTGCTAAGAGAGATGAATTTTTTTGATAACTCTGTGAAGTTGTGTGGTAGATTTGACATCTAGAAGGAGATGATTGAGCAATCAATAAAAGAGATGGAGAAAGGCCATAAAAATGGGTCAAGGATATTCCTGACATGAAATACATGGCTGAAGTGGAATCTAAAGTTTTAATAAGCCTTGACATTTTTCTCCTCACCAGGAAAATCATTCTTTTGATTGGCATAAATCCACAAGGTTCTTTGTAAAGATCTACATAGATTTCTGTTAGTTCTTTAAAAAAAATAATAAATAAATTGGAAGGAATGACATATGGGATTAGCTCATTCCTAGATTCCATCTCTTTTTCTGTGAAGAACACAGTAGGAAACATAAGAGAAAAAGGTGAGATGGAAAAGGACTTCACTAAGAATATGAAGATAGACTTTCCAAGCTCTGCAAATTTTGATGAGGAAAAAATAGCATAATTGAAGGAATTATTGTTGTTGAAAATCATTGGGTTTGAAGAGCAGGGACGACAAAAATATGAAAAGTTGATTGTTGAGAATCATAAAGTGCTGAATATTAATGAGTCAAGGCTTTGAAGTATTGCATTACGAGATATAGATGAAATGAAGGCTGTGGGTCAAAGTGTTCATAGAGTACATATTGAAGAAAGGAAGCAATCAACAAGAATTCACTTTACCATCAAAACAGCCACTACAATCATCCCTATGATTGCTATATTAGAAAGAGTGCAGGCTACTATTTTTAGGCAATGTCTAAAACTAATTGGCTTTGTTTAGATCCAAGTTATTTTTGGATACTTCTAAAACAAGATTTATATTATTTTAGAAGAATTCAATTTTAGAAGATAAGGTTTATCCAGTGGATGAGTTTTATTCAAAATTGTTTTTAATGTCCATTCACTCAAAACAATCACCCTAGGATCCTAAAAAGGTATTCTTAGGAACCAAGAGTTTGTCATGTTAGGATCAGATAACACTGATCCAAGGTGGGAATCTCTCTTTAAAGTTCTTCAGATTAGCAATGAGGCTCAATGGAAGATTGTCTAGGAATTATCTGAATCTAAAATGTGTGGAAATAAGTGTAAGAGAATTAAAAATATAGAACATTGCATTTGGCTAGTTCTTATTCCATTGGGCATTTATTGAATATTTTTATTTTTATTTTTAATAATATGAAGACAAAGTTGTTCCAAGACAGTGTCGTAGAATCTTTATCATTGTAGCCTCAGATAACATTTTCTTAAAATAGCATTGACATGGAGGCTGCCTCCAAAACCCATGACATGCACTGATGATTTTGCAAGGGACTTTTGAACAGAGTATTTGGGGACCAGATGCAAATTGAAATTATCAATTTGGTTGCTACTATAAATATACAAGGCACTAAGATTTTTTTTTTCCTTTACGAAATGGAGGGAAAAAGTAACATCCCTGTAAATTATAACTGTCCTGACCCAAATATTTTTGACAATCATTGACAATACATTTGAAATTGCATAAACTAAACTACAATTCATCTGCTTTTTCTCAGGTTCTCTTGAACAACATAAAATTTGGAATTCTTATAGCATCCTTGTTCCCATTTTCTAGTTTCTTGGTAGCCAAAATCCTTCTAAGGAGGCTTGTTTGCCAACTAGTTTGACCAAGATCACTGAGCAATTAATGAAACATAACCAACATTTGATATCCTTATAATTTATTATTGAGATCCAAGTTTACCTTGGTTTGAAAATGCATTGATACACATGATATGGGTATGCGACAGCTTCACTGAACATGACAAAATTAACATATTAGACTTAGCACCAGATGTAATAATCTTCATTGGTTGGATGCTAGAGGTTTATTGATTCTTTCAAGTTTCAAAGGCAACACATAATACAGGATGATCTATCTTTACTACCACTTGTTTTAATATCATTTTATTTAATGAATAAATTGTAGTTGTATATCACACATTAAAGAGAATCAACTGGGTCAAACAACATCTTCCTTTTCACTGAATGCCAAGAAGACGTTTTCTGCTTTTGTAGGTGCTTTCTTCACCGGGTCATGCATTTGCAAATGGAGATCTCTCCTAAATTTTAATATTGGTTTCTATTATGTATTCAGAATCCTTCCATCTATAGGCAGACATGAATATCATTAAGATTCTATATCTTCTCATGTGTGTGAATCTTTCTATGACACAAAAATTAAATCCAATTGATATGATAAGTATGATAGCAAGTATAGAAACATTTTTCCTAAGAATGAGTTTAAAAAGGATCACAGGACCATGTCTCTTCAATTGATATGATAATTATGGTAGCAAGTATAGAAACATTTTTCCTAAGAATGAATTTAAAAAGGATCACAAAACCATGTTTTAGTATTCACTATAACAAATGCTTTTTGGTTGCAGAGGCTCTACATAGCTGGGATGTCTGGGCTTCTTTTTCTATGATGCTATTTAAGGTATTATCGTTTCCATGAAGGCTATGTAAAATAGAACATTTATTACAGTAAGGTTAAATATTTGTTGGATATATGTTAGATTAAGTACAAAAACCAAATGTCTTGTTCCATTTAAGGTGACTTCTATTATGATTGTTCATTCAACAAAGTATAGATTAAGCATTTATGATGTTTTAAGTGAGAAAAAAGACTGAATAAGATGAGCACTCAGTTTAATTTTCAACATTTTTATAATAGGTCAATCTTGTAATTTTTTTGTTTCTAGAATTTCTTTCCAAACTCTATGATTAGTTGAATAGCTGGAGTGAGATATGCACGATACAATGTTATTAAAAAATAAAAAAAGTCATTTTTCCCAATACATATAATGTAATTGCTTCTTTTGTATGTGCTAGATTTGATTTCCAAATTATTTTCTATTTAATGAAAACATCATAAGTTGTTTCCAGTGTATATGGGTAACTCTGTAAACATTCATTCTTAGAATGAACTTAGAACCTAGGATTTAGATTTTAGAATAATGTATTCTCTTGCATACCAGTACCACACAGATTTAGAAATTCTCTTGGATGACTTGATTAGAAAGTAGCATAGGATATCAAATGTTAAAACTTCATACTCCACATTGTTCTTGATATTGTAGGACTGGGATATCTAAAGGTTAGCCTTTACATTTTTATGTGCATCTTTCCAGTTTATGGCGAAGATTTCAACTCTTACCCAAAGTTGCAAATTTTTTTCTCGTGAATAAATTAGCAAATTCAGTTAAGTGGGAAAAAATGGGTTAGGGAAAAAAATGAAATAGGTTACCGTCAGGGTGAGGGAAAAAGCAGTGAAAATTTCCATAGAAATTAGAAAAAAAAAACCCTAAAAATTTGTCATATATAGCAAAAAAGAACTAGAAAAATTTGCAAAAATTCAAAATTGTGATTGAATTGCAAGTGGCAAGCTTTTGGTGATAAAATTGTAATAAAATCTTGATTTTTTGGGTCAAACTTGTAATTTTTAAAATCAAAATTGTTGGCCACAAGTTTATCAAAAAACCACAAATTTTCACTTCCAAAATTCATTTTTGGGGCGAGTTGTGATTTATTGCAATTTTTTCCCAATATTTGTAGCTAAGCTCTTATCTATAACCACCATAATATGTTACCTGATGTTTGTCACCTCCTTGAGCACCACATTCCTTTGTAGATTTTAAATTTATATCATTTTTCTTTTGTCTAATTTACTATTTCTTATCATTTCTCATGCCCCTTTGTAATTTGTTCCTCCTTTTATACTCTTCTTAATTGCTTGCACTACTCTTTTACCTCTGTATTTCCTAATGCTACTACTGCATTATTTTCTACTTGCTTAGTTTCTTTACAACAATCATTGACCTCTCCTTTGGAAGTTCCTTTTCACTCTTAATAATACAACCATCTCCTATCCAGTTTTTCCTTGGAAAAGCAATTGACTGCCCTTTATTTTTTTGAGAAAAAAAATTAACCGCATGTATATAGGTTTTATATTGTTTCTTATTGTGAATTTCTATAACCAAATAAATAAAAATATTTGTTTGGGTGCCCCTCAAACTACTTATAGTTGTTTGAATTCATTTGACATGTTGGCTCTTCCTATATTCCATTTGCAATTGTGGTTGCCTATAAATTTTTTATTATTTTTGGCTTTGAGTCATTTATTAGCACAGTTATCTCTATTACAGTTTCCTTCCAATCATTGTCTCCATAATATTGACATCATTTTTCTCATTATTAAGACTTCTCAAGCTGATTGAATGCCTCCTTTACCAATTCCAAATGCTTACTGATGTATGTAATGGAAGACCTTTTCAGTGTTAGTCCTTTTAACTTACTTTGTAGATCTACTTAAGCTTCTAATTCTGAACAGATCTAGAATTGTTTACTTCTTGAATGTTCTTGCATTGATTTGTGATTTCTCATGTTATACACAACCTAGATTGACGCTTGCATTTACTTGTTATATGGTCCTCAAGTCTGTCCAATTTCGCTCCATCTATAGCTTAAACTAGTATATTTTTTTACACTTATTACCTTGTTGGTTTAATGTCAAAACTCAAAAGTATTTTTGAAAGTTCTTACCTCTATCATTTACAAGAAGATCTAGACTGACTACCTTTTAAGAATCCTATTGAAACATGACATGTGTTTCTCAACTTTCACTCTTTTTTAAGCTATGTGATGTAAAAACCTACATCTTCATTATCGTCCATGCCTAAATTTTTCAGTGTTGATGTGCTACTCAAGTCAAGGAAGAAGTTTTGAAGGCACCAAAATATTAATATCGAATACCCAGAATCTATGGCTAGTCAAGAATAACCATGTTAACACCCAACTTATGGCTTGCTTCCATCATTGATAATGCAACATAGAGATAGTGTGTAGCAAAAAATATTGAATTCCCACAGAAAATTTGTCTTGAAATTATGTAATAACTATAGAAAAAAATTTATTCCCACCTAGCATGAGTTTGAATTGGAAAAAAACTTCAGTTTGAAAACATTTTGGCATAATGACTTTCCTCTTCTTGGTTACCCAAAAAATATTGAAGCCAAGAACAAAACATGTTGAGAGGTGCTGCCAATTATCTTTTCAAATGAAACAAAGAGCAAAGTGAAACCCATTTCTATGTGGAGTAAATTAAGGTTAGCTCCTCGAGGACAATAATTTATTCATTTTAGATAATATGCTTTGTGCAGAAAATGGCTTTTACAAATTATTCATAAATGACAATATTACATTCAAGAATTTAGAAAATTTAACATTAAGCTATACTTTAGAGATGAATGCCACATTAAGCTATATTTTAGAGATGAATCTGATGTCTTAATCATCATTTTCCACAATGTTTCTCCTTGTTTTAGGGATAGGGGGATGTGGAACAGGGGACACATTTCTGGGGATGTGAAAAGTTTTTTGTATCTTGAGGATGGCTATTATATAATAGGAATTAAAAAATAATAAAAAATATATGGACATCTAGAAGTCCTTGAGGCATTAAGTGTTTTCTCCAAATGTGGTTGAAAACTACCCAAAACATGGGAAGTCTTCAATCTCTTCAGGGAGAATTTGGGCAAACAAAATTTAATTACAATACAAGTTTTGTCCTTGTACAAAATTACCAAATTGGAATAGCAGCCAACAAGGGTCATCTTCAACAATCTAAGATCGCAACCTCATTTAAAATTTTCAGTCAACATTGGAGTTGAAGAGACTTACTTGTCAGATCTGTGAAATCCAAATCTTGCACATAAGTAGAATGAAACTGCAATAAGCCTTGCATCACTGTGAACAACAACCAATGATAGCCAATCCTTTTCTTGTATGCCATCTCTTGCAAAATTTATACCCAAAGTTGGCTCAAGAAGCTCTAGAGGGACGTTCTATTTATCATGGAAGGGGCTCTCTCCTTTTCACAAAATAAGCATACATTTTTTCAAAAAAAACATACACTACTCTCTCTATAGGAATCTTTGCTCAAGATGCTATCATATTCTTGGGCACTCCACATACACTACCCTCTCTACATGAATCAATGCTCAAGATTTTATCATATTCTTAGCACTCCAATGTGGAGTCACATCTAGTCCTTCTCTTGTAACACAATTAAATTATAAACTAAACAACAAAATATATAGATAAGAAAATGTTATTTAAGGGAAGAAAACTAGTCTATATATTAAATAAATGATGATTAGAATATATAAATTAAATGAAGCTCATCAACACCCTACAAATTTTAAATCTAATATGAAACCTATCTAGAATTTCTTAATAGTAGAATAACTAATATTGACACATCTACAATTCCTATTGGAATATCTACAATTCTTGTAAGCACTTATTCGCCATGTGCATAATTTAGTTATGTACAATTTTAACACTCTCCATACAACTAGAATTTACTAAACTATCACATGACCACACCACTACCCCTTTTGAAATACCAAGCATTTATTTTTGTCCAACACCAAAAAAATGGAAGCATGTTGAGGAACCGATATTTCTTCCAACTACCTTTTCTAGACATTGTTTTGTGATTAAAAAAGCTGCACATTATTAGAAATTTTTTATTGGTTTTTGAATCTAAAACAATTGTTTTGTGGTTTTTTTGCAGATTGGATTTGGTTCGCTTTATTTTAACAAAATAACTCATTTGTTAGGGCTTCATTGACAAATAGACAGAAATTGTGCAAAATCTTTAGTTATGTCTTTTGTGTAACAAACCTGTTTTTGAAAGTGTTTTGGTCACTTTCAAATCCAAGATTGAATTTTGAATTAGAAGGTCTAAACTTTGTAATCTAGTACTTGTATTTTTAAAGGTGAACCCATTTTTCTTGGCTAGGAAGGGTTGAAGCCCTAGGATGGCATCACCCTAGGAATTCTCACCACACAAATGTACCTGAGAATCAGACTTGGGCTAGCAGTGGTAATCTCCTACCAATTTACTGCCAAACCACTACCCAAGAACATCATATGGTATTTGTTTCTAAATTCAGATAATCTGATTCTATCATTATTCCTTTCTTGATTTACTTTTGTGAATCGGTAAGACATAAAAATTGATGCGAAGTGTGTAGTGACTTTTGTTTCCCTTTGTTCCAGATCCAGTTTTGAGATTTCAGCTACTTGATATTGAAATGGCTAATGAAGAAGACAAAGGGATGGTGTCTCATCATCATCATCAGATTTACTGTTTGACAAGCTTACAGATAGGGTATGTAGATGAATATTTTTGTAGATTATTTTAACAGAATAATTTTTCCTTTCTATGTGCATATTAGTTTTTAAAAGTTAATTGTGGCCTTGTTGGTATTTTAACAAGTATTTTGTTTCTTGCATTTGTATATAATACTACATTGTTATTTTATAGGCTAAGTGACTATGAATCAAATTACTGATTCAATAAATACTAAATAGTTATTCTCCTTGATTCCATTGGCAACTTGTCACAGCTACAACCTTGAACATAGAAGGGTGTGAACATTTAAATAACCTTCCTGATTCCATTGGTAACCTATCACAACTATAACACTTGAACATGGTAGGGTGTATAGATTTAAATAACCTCCCTCGTTCCATTGGCAACCTATCATAGCTGTAGCACTTGAACATAGAAATGTGTAAAGGTTTAAATAACCCCCTTGATTCTATTGGCAACCTGTCATAGCTACAACACTTGAACTTAGAATACTGTAGAGGTTTAAATAACCTTCCTGATTCCATTGGCAGCCTATCACATCTGCAACACTTGAAAATAGAAAGTTGCAGAGGTTTAAATAACCTCTCCAATTCCATTTTCAACCTCTCATAGCTGCAAAACTTGAATATAATAGGAAAATTTAAAGGTTTAAATAACCTCCTTGATTCTGTTGACAATCTATCACAACTACAACACTTAAAAATAAAATATTGCCACAATTTGAATAATCTCCTTAATTTCATTAGCAACCTGTCATAGTTGCAATACAACACTTGAACATAGAAGGGTTTTTTATTGTAGATTTAAGCAATATTTGATCACCCCTAATAATAGAGAGGTAGATTATTTTTCCTCATGCTTTTTCCATTGAATTTTTTTTTCTATTAACTATGTAGTTTTGACTAATGAACAAAAAGGTTATTTTGATTTTTGAGACTAAAAATGACATCCTTGAGTAAATTTTTGAATGTAAGGGAGGTTTTCTATATGTTAGGCTTGCTAGGGAAATTGGATTGCTCAACAAGAAAAGATTTCTAAATTAATTTAGCTCTAACTCTATGGGAAAGATGATAGTTTGCTATACATTCACAATTCTACCTATATGGGAGTGATGAGAGTTGGACGGAACATCTAAAGAGGTTCCAGATATGCTAGAGGAAAGCCACGAGGAAACTAAATTGATAATGTTTGAAGTTTTTTTTTCTTTCTTAGATGTTGAGTCTAATTAATAAGTTTAATGTTGTGTTGCAACTTGTAGTTGAGTATGTTGATATGATAAAGGCTAGCATTGTCGATTCTCTAAAAGTTATCAGAATTGCATTAGTTGATGCAGAAAGGTAAAACTATTTATCTTTATTATAATTAGTGGAACTTTCAACTATAATATCTGATAAAAATCTACTTCCAAATATGTTTTTGATGTGCAAATTTTGAAACCTTATTTTCAGGTTGCAACTCCAAATTG
Source organism: Sequoia sempervirens (assembly GCA_007258455.2). Lineage (NCBI taxonomy): Eukaryota > Viridiplantae > Streptophyta > Pinopsida > Cupressales > Cupressaceae > Sequoia > Sequoia sempervirens. Next base: position 343,043,287 of record VDFB02000017.1, read on the forward strand.
GAGAAGTAAAAGGTGAATACCAGCGAGAAAGAGTTTGGAGGAGCCGAAACCAATAGCGATGGGAAAGTTGTGGATTTGCAAGGGGATTAAATGGGTCAAGGCCCTATAGGAGGTCCCTGCCCTTCCAAAATGACTGCAATTAAGGAAGGGGAAAACAATATAAGTATACGAAAATAGGAGTATTATGTTTATATAGTGTTAGTAAGTTGTATAGTGTCACTAAGACATTGAATGTAACCAATGAAATTTTGATTTTCCAATAAGGTTTAATAAAGTAAATATTTAGAGTGGTTTTTTCTCCACTCATAAATACTATGTTGTTTGTGTTTGTGTTTGATCAATCATATCTGTTCAAGAATTTTAATCTACATTTCATTGTGCTTCTTCAACATTTGAATATCTATGATACTTGAAGTTTATATGCATTAATTTGTGAGGATTAATTAAGTTAGATTTGATTTTTAATGACTAAAGTAATGACTTACATGACTAAATATATGACTAAATTAATGACTAAAGGAATGACTAAATATGACTAAATAAATGATTACCATGATTAAATAAATGACCAGTTAACAACAATCAAATTAATGACTAAATATATGACTAAATTAATCACTAAATATATGACTAAACAAATCACTACCATGAAAAAATAAATGACTAAACTAACGACTAAATCAATGACCAAATCAATGACTAAATAAATAACTAAAATAGTTTAGTCATAAATTTTGTGGTGTTATAAATGACTACAAATAAACCACTACAATAGTCACGTAACTAAAATTAATGACTAAAATATATGACTAAATAAATGACCAAATAAATGACCAAATCAATGACCAAATGAATGACCAAATCAATGACTAGATAAATGACTAAATTAGTTTAGTCATAAATTTGGTCGCGTTATAAATGACCGGCAATAAACTAGTAATGGTCATGTGACCAAAATTAGTCATATATATGCAATTTTTAGTAGTTTATTTAGTCATATATTATTGTTTTTGTACTAGTGTGTAGAAGGAGGAAATTTGAAGGAGAGATGAAGAAAATGGCCATATTTGGATTAGTCGGCCAAAGAGGGGGTTACAAGTTGACTGCCAATGAGAAGTGTAATGCCTTTGTAGGTTCAACCACAAGAATTTTCCAAGGACATAAGCATGCAACATAGATATCTACTAGGGAAAAATTTACTGGTGGATCTTCACCAATTGGTGAATTCTAGGAATTGGGAAAAGTCGAAATTGGAAAATTTCTTGCACCAAACATAGTGTCCAAATCACCCAAATTTTATAAGCTCTAGGTCCAATGCATGTCCATTTTCCAATGAGTTTTTTTATGAGGCATATTTAAGCAACAAATTTTCCGTTTTCAAACTACATGTTTCAATTGGACCGACTAATATTTCCACTTGGAATCTTGAAAGAATTTAATAAAACACCTACATATTTTCCAATACTATTAAAACAACATTGTATCAGGACCCATTTTTCCAATTAAAATTTACAAATAGTTGCTTGTGAAGACCCATTTTTCCAATTAAAATTTATAAATAGTTTCTTATGAGGACCTATTTTTCCAATAACATTAAAAAAAAAATTACATTTGAGGACACATTTCGCCTTGAAAATTACAATGTATCGTTGTATAAGCATGCAAGATTCACCACATTTTTAATATACCATTTAAAAATCCCATGTAATTTTCCAAATATGGAATCATGGATTGATATAAATACAATCGAAAGTGTTACTTATTTGGGCATGTGCAGGACCATGGTATGCCAAATAGGCCCTTAAGTGGCAAAAAATTCAGAAAATTCAGTGTTATGCAACTTGACGTAAATATTTGAATAAGTTATCTATATTATTTCAAAAATATGTAAGAATAGAATTTGTATAAAATTGAATGTAGTTTCTAAAATACTAGGTTTATTTAAAAATAAATAAAATCTATTTGGTGAAAATTTGAAATTTCAATGCAGAGTACTTAAATTTCAGGAAAAATAAGAAGTGGGTGTCTGTCTCCACCCTAACCATAATAAAATGATAATATTTTCTGTAAAATTTTATATATAAGTAGAGGACTCATGTCCGATGTGATGCATATTTTTTTGTAATTTTTTTCCAAGTAAATAATTAATTATGAATTTTTTATTACAACTTTTTAGAAAATATAAAAACTTGTCCGTCTACCACCTTAACTTGGTCAAAAATTCATGAAATTTAATTTTTCTTTTTAATCCTATAGTATGTAAAGCATAGAATGTGACATGTTTTGGATTTAAAAATATGATACCATTTGAAAGTTATAGATGTTTTTCAATCCTCTATCGAGGACTTTAGTCATAATTCTAATAGAAAATGAATAATAATTATTTATTAAATTCAAATTAAATCATAATTTATATTTTTGGAAATCTGAGAATCTCCTCTAAAAACCCTTTTCGTTTCATTAATTTTGGGTGAAAAAAAAGTCGTCAGCCACATACCATAAAAAAATTGCCACTTTTTGGCATACCATGATCCTGCACATACCCATTTTTACACATTTTGTTTGGTTATGATGTTCTACTTCTTTATTTAGAAGTTAGTGAAAGCTGAAAACATAGACTTAAATTTGAGTGACCATTTCTTTATAGTGTTATTAGTTATAATAATAAGTTTTCTTTATCTCTTTTCCATTCTTGCTTTAGTCTTAAAGATGATATTGAGTAGGGAATGGGATCTATATTATTATTCTCTTTCTTTAAACAAGAAGACATTTTTTTCCATTTTTTATTCAAAGGGAGAGATGAATATGTCAATCAACTCGAGCAGTAAGGGTAAGGCTCCTGCCACTCCTTAAGGTGGTGAAGAGACTCTTTTCGCTCCTCAAACTCCTTCCACTCCTCAGGGTGGTAAGGCTCATGTCGCTCCTCAGAGTCCTACTGCTCCTTAGGATGGTGAAGATAATCCTACCACTCCTTAGGCTCCTAAGGGTGGTGAAGAGACTAGGAGGCCATCAAAACACCAAAAACTTAGACATACCATACAATCTTACTTTGTATTTTCCAAAGTTTTTGATCCATCAAGTCAAGATCGAGCTACATCATCAACTCTTCCACCAAATATTGGTAACATTCACAATACCTCACCGCCACATGAATGTCAAGTTGATATTTTCATTGATTTAAATAAAAATGAATCAAATTAGGATGGTAATACCACAGAAGATGTTCCAAGGGATACCCTGGGCCCAATTAGCTAGAATGAGATAATTGAATTGGATGAGGATGATGATGTTGGTAGCAAGAAAAGGAAAAATAAACTATAAAGGGGGCACAAGTGGGAAATGACATGGAATTTTAAACTTGGTTGGTTGTCAAAGTACCCATTCATTGAACCAGTGTGGAAAGAAAATGATATTGAAAATTCAACATTGAACAGATGTATGATTTGTACTTGGAAATTTGGAAGAGACAAGACGTTGCAGCTAAAGATTGACACTATAGAAAAGAATATATGTAAATTTTATAAAAAGAAAACATAGACAGAAAGGAACAATCAATCATACGATGGAAATCAAAGGAAGAATGTCTTCATGTTAGGTATGTTGCAGATTATGAAGAGGATCACCAAAAAATTTCAAAGCTTGTTGCATGTAAAGTTACACTTGAGCCTCAATTTGGAAAAGCAATGGAAGCAACAAATTTGTCAAAAATTGTTCAGATGAGTGTTGTTTTTCATATGTGTCCAGAGGGTGTCCTATGATAGACTACCTAGAATATTCTGGTTTATTATCTTATTTGAATGTTCCTCACTATCCCTACTCACATTAGTCAATAAACACTAGATGGGAATAGGTAAACTATCTTGATACAATGGAAAAGGAAGATTTAAAGGATAAAGTAAAAGAGTCCAATTTCATTACATTATCTTTAGATGAAGTTACTACAGTAGGCAATAATTCTTGGGTCTATATGCATTTGTATACTGTACAACAACATGTTCACCAAGCTCATCTTCTTTGTGTTCATAAAATGAAGGATAGTTCATCATTGCAAAATATATTTGAACTAGTCAAGAAATATTTGAATGAAATTTAGGTCTGGATGAGTTGACAATTGCAAAAAAGTTGGTGTGTATAGGAGTTGATGGAGCTGCAGTGATGCAAGGTCAAAGGACCGGTGTTTGTACAAAGTTGCAAACTACTTGTGCACCATACATGCTTGGCATTCACTACATGGCCCACAGAATGAATTTAGCATTCAAAATTGTAAGAAAGTTTCCTACAGTATCAAACGTCAAATGTCTAGTCTATGAGGTCCACACATACTTTTTCAAAGTCCTAAATGTTCCTCAAGAAACAAGCTTCTCAAGATTTCGATACCATATGGATCTCCTTGCATGGACCAACACAATGAGTTCTTTCATAATATCAATCCTTGATTGGAGTGATGTACAAAAATCACAACACAGTAGACAAAGCTCCTGACCTCTTACATAGGTTAAGTTATATAGAGACACTTTTGATTTTAACTAGTCTTCTCACCATGTTGGATATGATGAACGAGCTTGTGAAGAAAGCCCAAGACAAAACTATGTATATTAATGAATATGCCAATCTATGTAAACATACATGCTTGGCCCTCGATCATCCTTACTGATTTGAATTATCCTTATAATTATTTACAATTTAATGCAAGTGGTTACTTGTGTATATGTGTACGTAGATATGACATACAAATGTACTAATGTAAGATAGCTAGGTGCTCTAGTAGATAAGTAGCTATTAACAAGGAAGATTTTAAAAGCATTGTTAAATTGTTGGTGATAATTTGAAGGAAATTGCAAAATATCTTTCCTCAGAAATTCATGAAAGATTCCCTCAACATGAAATACTTGAAGCTGTGAGTATTGTGTATCCTCAATTTTGGGAAAACCGAGATAACCCAAAATATTTTCATGCTCAGGTAAAAATCTTGATCGAACAATTTTTGAAAACTTTAACATACAATGAGAAAAAAATAGAATGAATTTTAGATGAAGCTAAGCTTAGAAAATAATGTAGGAGTTTTGCAACAGCTATAAAGGACCAATATAAATCCATGGGTAAGGACAATGCCTTGGAACCGAGATCAATATAAATGGTTTGGAAAAACTTAGGTTAGAGTGAAATATTGTGTGGTTTGATATCAAAATATTTCAAACTTGCAGCTCATTTATGTCAAACAATGATATTGGGTTCAATGAAGGATGAAAGAGTTTTCAGTACATTAGGGTTTTTGAAATCAAAGATATGAAACAAACTAGATAGGAATTTCAAATTTTTCTTGAGGATGAAAGGAACTGCGTATAATGTCAAAAATTTTCCTTTTGAAAGGGAACTCGCAATTTGGAGGTCCAAATGTAAAAGAAGAGGGAGTGGGTTGTGCAACACTCTAGTTCTAAAGGCTAGTACTAGTGGCACTAGTAGTGGCAACAGGACTCAGATAGATGACATTGAAAAAAATGACACAATGAATGTTGAATTTGAGACATAAGTCAAAGAAAATGAAGAGCAAACTTGGAATAAAATTCAAGATGACTCTTTTACTTTATTTAATGATGAACTTCAGTTTGAGGACCCCAAGTCTATATGGGAAATGGAAGAGAATTAGTAGCTTTTAGGTAATTATACTGCACTTCATGGATCCTAGGATCAGTTTCCATAGTTCCATACTGTAGTTGATGATATTTAATATTGTATGCAATAAAATTGTGAATAATTTCACTTCATATTTTATATTATATTGCACTTCTTGAATCATATTCCAAATTGAAACTGTAATTGATGATATTTTATGTTGTATTCCATGAAATTGTGATATTTAATACTTTATATTGTATTTAATATTTTACATTAATCTATACATAGCATTCAATTAGGTGTCAGATGATGGCACCTTTGAAAGGTTAAGGCAAGATAAGTCCATAATGTCACATGGTTGCTGAAACTTGGAACCTTAGAATCAAAGTGTAAAGTTTTGAAGTTTTCCAAACCTTCGACCCACCAACTAGAAAGATGACCAAGAAAGACTTGCAACTCAACAAAGTGAACCATCAACCAAGTCAGGGAATCGAGAAGCTATGAAAATTTAGATCTCCGCGACAAGGTTATAAAACTATGAGGACTAGCGACTAAGGTTATGAAAAGCACCAAAATCGTGACTTTGAGTGACAGTAACCACAACAATGAAACTAACCAAAAATCCATCATTCCAATTCCAATAATAGATAATCCATGACATGAATTCATATAAATTTTTAGTGGATATGCTAAGTAGCCATGGATATGAGTATTGATGTGTGAATTGTAATGCAATTTCACTAAGATTATGGATGCCTAGAATTAAAATCACCTTATAGTTCATATTTTAATTGTGTTAAAAGTAAAACTTGAGCATGCACTCAATGATTCATCACTCAACTCAATGCTTATTAGATTAATAATATATTAAAAATAGTATTAGCATATACAAAAATTAACATCAGCAATCGTTTAAAGTGTATCTAGAAGTTGAAAGAACTACCAGACTTTTTCTTCAAATGATATAATAAATATTATAAATAATTGAACATCAACACATTACTAAATTCTGAATTTGAGCTTTTAAATTGATTATCACATGAAGGAATACATAGAGGCATTGACAATGCAAAATATTTCTCAAAGAAAACTCTACACAAACCTGAGTTGGAACTTGGAAACTCATATTATCAAAAATTAAATCACTACATTACCTTTTCTAGCAACTTCCAGTCTTCAGGTGTTGGAATTGTCATTTTTTGTAACTGATTTTGTTTGACTTGAATATTTTTTAACAATTCATGATTCAAATTGGAACCTATCTTGGATTCTTCAATCAATTTTACATTCAAGGTTAGCAATGGTTTCATGGAATCAAAATAGGTCACCACATCTGGGTTCTGAGGAAACTAGTCCAAATCAATATTCCTTGTATCCTCCATCTTCTTTTCGAAATCATTCTTTCCAACGAATCACTCGTTTGTGTCAAAATCCTCTAGAAAACCAAGCTCTATGAAGTTCCTTACCTTTTCATCCACCTCCTTCATATTGTATGTTGCCAAATTCAAATATTTCTTGGTTTCATGCATTCTCAGAGACTTTCCAATGGCAGAAGACATCATTGATGTAGCAAGCTAATTAGTAATCCCTTTTGATTTCAAAACATTGTCACTGGCTTTGTAGACTATTTGTTGAATTTGATTTGCTGATTTCTCTAATGCCAACACATTTTTCTTGTCCATTAAATATATTTTTACCTTATTATGATGTTTTCAGCATCAACCAATTGAAACATGTCACACAAATGATCAATCCTCTGCATTATTTCAGTTGAGATATTTTGTTTCATATGCCTCATTGTTTCTCTACAAAATAAAGTTAACTTATTTTGACAAGAATTAATTTCATTTTTTGCTTCCATTAGCTCTACCTCCAATCTTTTATTTATTTTTCTCTCCAATTTTTGTTCCCATTATGTATTTCCATTTACAATGCTTAGTCTTAATTTTTCTGAAGTGGATTTTTCCTCATCATATTTCTTGCTACTCTCATCTAACCTTTGCTTGAATTTATTCATTTGTGTCTCATTCTGCTTATCCTCTTTGCTTATTAATGTAGAGGCAAATTTTTTAATTCTTTTTTTCTAATTCATTGCTCTTGTTATCTACTACTTTCCTCTTTGATTTCTCATTTGCTAGGTCTGCATGTAACTTCAATTTGAGTCTGCAACCTTTTTTCCCTGTATCTTGCTTTAGAAATGATGTGTAAACCAATTCATTGTTCTTCTTTGATACATTAATTTTTTCAGTATTTCTGAGTCCAAAAAAATCCAATTGAAAAATTTTCACCTTGAATTTAGATGGAGCCATATGATTTGTTGGTTTTTTTTGAACTGTGGGAACAAGAGTTGTGTACTCCATGAATTTTTTACTTGTGTCAAATGTAGGTAAACCATGGTTGTTGCAGGATCTAAAGTTAGAGCAGACACACTCTCCATCAATTGCTTCTTTTCTTTTTTATTCAATTATGATTTCTTTATAAACTCTTCAATGCAATCAAAACCCCAAGATGTAGGAACAATGGAATGCTTGAATGGTGAAGGAATAGGATTACTTGTAGTTGCTAATGATGTCACAACTAGACTAACTAGAATTGGGGGAGTTCCTGGAAATAACTTCTTTACAAGTGGTGGATCCACTGGTAGTGTGACTTGGAATTGTACTTGCCAAAATCCTTTGCCCCTTATATATGCCTTGATCACCTGGTGTTTTTGTGGTATATTTTGTTATTGTCCTCTTGTGTGTAATTTTTTGTTGTATCACATGTTGACCACTACTAGTACTACTACCCATACCATTGCCACTAGAGGCAGTGCCAATTGCACTAAGGCCTCCACCATGGGCATTTCTTAGTTCTGATTGTGTATGAACATGAGGATAAGGATTTGAACTCGAAGCTCTAACAAATTGACCTATATACCCTAGGTCTACTTTTTCACCTCCAACCCCAAGGCCAAATTTATCAACTAGTTTTCTATTCTCTACATCTATTACCATCCAAGGGCCTTTTCTTTGGGACCCTAAAGGACCACCTTCATAACACATTTTTGTAGCTATAGTTGCTCCTATAGTAAATGATTCTTTTTTGGCATCACTTAAACCAAGTTTGAAAGTGACATTGTGAGCACCAATAAAATCTGCATACATTCTAAACTCTATGACAAAGGTTAGTTCATGCAAATTTACTAAATACTCCTATTAGATAATGCACCATACTTCACAAACAAAATGACCAAATAAACTAATTGAAAGTATCAAAGAAGCATAAATTCATACCTATCCCATAGTGGATTGTTGTCACTTTGTTGTGAAAAGTGACCCTTTCCCAACCCTTCACAAATCAATAATGCAAATGATAATGAACAAAATTAGCTCTCAATATGGAGAGAGTAACTTTGCATGAAGATTGTGGATACTAAAATGAGGAATGAGACCTCCAATTCATATAATGATAGGATGGAGAAATATGAAAAATGGGTGAATGTGGTACAAATATTCAACCAATAGGAAGAAGCCACTTGTCCAAATGTGAATGGATAGAGGATGTGCAAGTTTTGGTCAATGTGCCAATAAATGACATTAGTTGGCCTTTTCAAATTTCAAATTTGGCTTGTTGGAGGGAGAAAAAGGGGCTTAAATGCCAAGTGGGGGACATGTACGAGGAGAATTAATGCCATATTGGAAGGGAAAAGTCAACTTAATTTAAATTCAAACTTGAGGGAATATTCTCCAAAGATGCCTTGTTGAGGGAAAATGAGGATTTAATAAATTAATTAAAATCCTTTATTTGTGCACATGGGAAAATGTAGAGAATGTGACATGCATTAGATTAGATTTAACCCTGATTTAGTTAATTTAAAAGAGGATTAGGTGATTTGACTCATTTGACTTAGATTTAAGGATTAAACTAAATCAAAAGGAGTTGAAAGATGATTTTAGATTTAATTAAATAAAGATTTGATTTATTTAATCAAAGAGGGTGATGTTAGGATCAACTTAAATATTTAAAGTTGATTTATTTAATTTAAATGGATGACCTTAGAGATTGAATTTATTTATTTGCTGAATGGACTTGATTAAATGCAATATGCTAATTTTGCATGTCTACATTTTTCCCCTCTTTGAAGCAATGTACTTGTTGTGTTGGTTCAAAGAATAAACTTACTGTGATCAAAATTCAAAAAAAATATTTTTTTTTTTTAGATACCCCATGGGAAAGAAGTACATTGGTACATTGCCCCCTCGAGAGATTGGGTGAAAAGATTCGATTTGAGGGTCAATCTCATGATAAAGAGGTTCAATATGGATGTATGGACAGTTACGATGATGATGCAAATGAGATGGTTTTAAGATGCTTAGAATAACCAATCTATATTATCCTAAACAACTTAAATGATAATGCAATGCATGTGAGATGGATGATGCGATAATTCCTATATGATTATGCATTGGATGTTTTATGCAAATGTATGGTTTTATGAGATGCTTAGACTAATAGATCTATATTATGATGATGAACATGCATGTGAGATGATGTGCAAAATATTGTTGGTTTGTAGATGCAGGATGGATGCATTGGTGATGATGATTAACTATTTTGGTATGATGTTAGTGCGGAAAAGAAGAAATCAGATGATGACAAGAGGATCCAACAAGCTAGCTTTATGAGAGATGATGATGAGAAATGGATTATTTGCTTATCAAGAATTGGTATTTTAAAAGGGGAACTTACCTTATGTTTGATAATATGCATAAGAATGATACATCAAGGTATAAATAACTAGGATGGCATTGCACTCAATGTGATGGACTTTGAATTGACAAATAGATAGGAGTATTCTTATTCACCCCTGACATATGGAAACCTTGCTAGGATGCACTTTAGAAGTTTCAAACATCTTGGACTAAAACGTGGAAAGGTATAACCTATCAATGCAATAGTCAACAAGCTACCCAGAACACCCTCCATACATATCTAACAAAGCAACTATTTTCCAATTTATATTACAAGAACATCCAACAAGCACAACAGACAAAAGATAATGATGGTTTCCCCATTCCTATCTCTCTAAATCCATTTGTTTGGACATCATCGAGAGGTTATTGGAATGAGTGCAAAGAGATAAGTCAAAAAAAAAGATAAAGTAAACAAGCACACTAATATTCTTTAATACCCTAACCAAAGGAAATGTGTTTTTAAGGATAAGAACTGAAACTATTGCCAAAAGATAATGCCCATTGTAGGAAGGATACATCCTAGGACATGTTAGTGGATGGTGGCATGCCATTTCATTTATCCAAAGTATTCTTTCCAATAAATAATTCCCATTGTATGAAGGATACATCCTACAAAATGATGTTATTGGATGATTGATTTGGGATTGATTGGATGATAGGCTATTGACACAAAGAGTTGATCAACTTGTTTATGTATTCAATTAAACATGAGACTTGACGTTTTGAGTTTTCACTTTTCACCTGCTAGACTTTTTTCTAATTGTTTCACCAAAGGTTGGAGATGATGATTGATTTATTGTGAATGATGTGATTGTAGGTTAAAGTGAGATGAGACAAATGGATTTTTTTGGTATTTTTTGAGATTTTTACAAATGTTCTGATTTTTTTATTTTCAAATGTTTTGGGGTTTCCTAATATTTTGAACAAGAGACTAACCTAAGGACCTATCGTAGGGGCCTCAGGGGATGATCAACAGATTAGCCTTGACTATGTTATACACACAGAGACCACGTAGTTCGACTGTTAACTTGAGCAATTTATAGATGAAGATATATATGATGAAATGTCAGTTTATTATGGACTCCTAAAGGACTAACCTAAGTGTCTCATTGGGGGATGATCAAAGATCAACCTTGCCTACGTTCAAGGCTCATAGACCCATAGTTCGACAAGACAAATTTTTTTTTTCACTTTTTGACTTTTTTTGACCTATTTTGGGATTTTGTTATGTTTTGAATATTTTTGGATTTTGTGACTTTTTGATGTTTTTGGATTTTCTAATTTTCTGATGTTTTGGGATTTTTTGATTTTCTGATGTTTTTGGATTTTTTGACTTTCTAATGTTTTTGGATTTTTTGATTTTCTGATGTTTTTGGATTTTCTGATTTTAGGACATCAAGAATATACACGAATTTGATCTGATGAGAACATGCCCCTAGCATGATGCAATAGACTACTCCAATAAAAGTAGGATAAACTAACCTTGGGAATGGGCCGAGTAGTAGTAGGAGGGATCATGATACGAATACAAGACCAAGCTATGATGCAGATTTTAAATGGATGGGTGATGGATGGAGATCATAATACGATGGATGATGGAAATGTAATGGATGGATGATGCAAAACAAGCCATAAGGATCTCGGTGGATGGAAAGTGTTTATTTACACAAGGATCCTGTTTGCCAGGTTTTCACCAAGGTACTTGTCCAAAGTGACACCGAAGTGGTTTTCGCCAGAGGATGAGTTTTTCTCTTTACTATTTTTTTTATTCTTTTTGTATTTTTTTTGGGATTTTTTTCTTTTTTTTTTGTTGTCACCAAGACACGGGTATGTGTAGGATCATCATGGAAAAAATAGGCCCCTAATTAGCAAAAAATTTAGAAAAAAGTAGAGTTAGATAACTTGATGTAAAAAAATGAATAAGTTATCAATATTATTTTAAAAATATGTAAGAATAGAATCTGTAGAAAATTGAATGTAGTTTCTAAACTACTAGTTTTTTTTTTTTTAATCTATTTGGTGAAAATTTGAAATTTCAATGCAATAGTACTTAAGTTTCAGGGAAAAAATAAGAAGTAGGTGCCTGTCTGACCACCCTAACCACAATAAAATAATAATACCTTTTTATAAGATTTTAAATAAAGGTAGAGGACTCATGTTCCGATATGATGCATATTTTTTTGTAATTTTTTTCTAAGCAAATAATTAATTATGAATTTTTTATTACAACTTTTAAAAAATATAAAAACTCATATGTCTAACCACCTTAACTTGGTCAAAAATTTGTGATTTTTTTTTTTTTTGTTTAATCATATAGTATGCAAAGCATAGAATGTGATGCATGTTTTGAATTCAAAAAATGTGATATTGTTTGAAAGCTATAGATTTTTTTCAATGAGCCTACCAATCAAGACTTTAATTGTAATTCAAATAGAAAATGAATAATAATTACTTATTAAATTCAAAGTAAGGCATAATTTATATTGGTGGAAAGCTAAAAATATCTTTTAGAAACCCTTTTTGTTTCATCAATTTTGGGTTAAAAAAAATTTGTCAGCCACATGTACCCATCATATTGCCACTTTTTGGCCCATCATGATCATGCACATACCCACACCTATTTGCCAAGTTTTCATCAAGGTAACTATTTTTTCAAGACATTTTTTGATTTTTTAATTTTTTGGGTTCTATACCTTGAAAGATTAGGCATAATTTTTTTTGAGATGGGATCTATTCATGGGTTCTTGTAGAGGTTCCCCTTTAGGTGTTGATAACTAATATGCCCCTGACTTATAGCTTGTTGTGATAACAAATGGTCCCAACCAGTTGGGTTCAAATTTTTCTTTACTAATTGGATTTGGGATGTTCTTCTGATTTTCCTTTAGTACCAGTTCTCCAACTTGGAAAGTCTTGCTTCTGATTTTCTTGTTATAGCTCCTCTTGAGTCATTTCTGATAGACTTGTAAATGATTTAAATCATCTATACACTGCTCATCTAGTAGCTCTAGTTCATTCAGTCTTGATACTTGGTACTCTTCATCTGTGATGAGGATTTGTAGTGATATTCTTAGTGACAGGAGCTCGATCTTAATGGGGAGTATTGCTTCTAATCCATAGACCAAGGAGAAATGGGTGGCACTACTGGGTGTGCAGGTGTTGGTTTGGTAGGCCTGAGGGTGGGATTGAGTTGCAGATGCTAGTCACGTCCTGCGTCATTGACTCTTTTCTTGAGAATCTTTAAAATGGTTTTATTTGTGGCTTCTACTTGGCCATTTCCTTGGGGATAATATGGGGTGGAGAAGTGATGTTGGATTTTGAATTTTTCACACAAGTTGCAAACATCCTAATTCTTAATTGGTGTCCCATTATCTGAGATAATGTCTTGTGGGACACCATAGCAGAAAATAAGATAGTTCGTGATGAACTTTGATACCTATTTTCCAATTATATATGTCATGGGAATGGCTTCCACCCACTTGGTAAAGTACTCAGTGGCATTTATGATGAACTTGTGGCAATTAGATAAAGTGGGAGTGATTTTTCCAATGAGATCGAGTCCCCACTGTGAAAAGGGCCATGGTGTGATGATGGGATGGATTTCTTAAGCTGGAGCATGGATGAGGTACCCATGCTACTGACATTGTAGGCACCTTTTGACATAGTCATTTGCTTCCCTTTCCATTATAGGCCAATAATACCCCATCCTCAACAATTTCTTGGCTAGGGTCATTCCACTCGAGTGTGAACCATAGATGTCATTATGCACCTCAGTTAAAGCAATCAATGCATGCTCAAAAAATAAATAGCATAATAAGGTTCCTTCTATGCTCCTACGATATAAGGTATTTCCTAGGATGAAAAATCGGGATGATTTTTTGACAAAGGTTCATTTTAAGGTTAAAGGTAAGTCAATATGTAGGACACCTATTCGCAAGTAGGTATAAATGTCATGGTATCGAGGATCACTGGGACCAACGATTTCACACAAAATTTTTGATTATGGTACCTCGAATGTGAGCATGAGAAGCTACTCTACCAAGAATTCATATTTTGGGACATTGTGAAGGTTGTCTAGTAGGGATCCAATCATTTCCATGGCATCTGCAGTTCTGTTGTTGGCTTTGGGTATCTACTCAAATGTGATCTTGAAACTCTAGTACTCACCGTTCACTTGGTTTATTATCACTTGGGAGTCTCCATATACTCTAAGGGCCATGATGTGCCACTACACAACTATTTTAAGACCTATGGTTAAAGACTCATATTCTACAATGTTGTTGGTGTAGGGGAATTTATATGATCTAGGTATGAATTCCCCCTATGGGGTGATAAAGAAAACACTGGATCCTAATCCATGTTGTGTATTGGAGCCATCAAAGTAAAGTTTCTAGTGGTCGGCTGTGTTAAGATTGAAAATGGATTCATCTAGAAACTTTGAGATGAGATGATTCTTTGAATAGATTGGTGCTTCTGCAAGCTAATCTATGATGACTTGGCCTTTAATTGCTTTCTGCTCCACATATTCAATTCCATACTCTACTAGTATCATGACCTATTTGGCCATTCTTCTAGTGACCATTGCTTTTAACAGTAAGTACTTGAGAGGGTCAATTTTGGCGATGAGTTTTATTTTGTGTGCCAACATGTAATGTCTAAATTTTTGTGAAGAAAACACTACTACTAGACATGATTTCTGAATGAATGAGTAATTTAACTCATTCCCAACCATTTTTCTACTGATATAATAGATGGCCCTTTTGTCCCATTTTCATCATGTTGAGCTAGGAGAGCTCCAAGGGTTGTTGTTGTTGCTGACACATATAGAATTAATGGCTTTCTTGGGATTGGTGGCATGAGGACCAATGGTGTAAGTAGATATTCTTTGATCTTATTGAAGGATTATTCACACTTTTCATCCCACTTGTATGCTACTCCCTTGTGAAGTAGTTGAGAGTATGGATTTTTTTAATCTACCAGTTGTGCTATGAACCTTTGGATGGACTGAAGCCTTCCTTGGAGACCTCTCAATTGTTTCAATGTTTTGTGTGCCTCTATCTCGAGGATTACTTTTACGTTGGTAGGGTCTACCTCAATACCTCTCATTGACACTATGTATCATAGCAACTTTCTTGATTGTATGCTGAAGACACACTTCTTTGGATTCAATAGAACCTTGTATTCCTCCAGCTTGTCAAAAATGGCACTTAAGGTTTCTATGTGATCCTTCCACTTTCTAGATTTGGCTAGTATGTCATCAACATAATCTTTGATACTTTTATGGATCATGTCATGGAAGATTAACATCATGTCTCTTTGGTATGTTTCTCTTGCATTCTTCAAGCCGAATGGCGTCATATTCTAGTAGTAAGTCCCCCATGGACAAGTGAAGGCCGTTTTGTGTTGGTCTTCTTTAGCAATCATTATCTAGTTGTATCCTGAGAAACTATCCATCAAGGAAATCATTTCGTGTCCTATCGTTATGTCTACAATCATGTCAATGTTGGGCAATGGGAAATCATCTTTTTTATGTGCTTTGTTTAAGTCCCTCAAATATGTGTAGATTTTGATGCCCCCATCGGGTTTTGAGACACGAACCAGGTTTGACACCCATTCTGTATAGTCTATTGGTCAAATGAATCCTATGTCCAATAGCTTCTTTAGTTCCATTTTGACCAGCAGGGTGATTTGAGGGTGCATTTTCTTGAGCTTTTGTCTAACAGGATTTGCTTCAAAGTATACTGCTAGGTGATGAACTACAATTTTTGGATCAAGCCTTAGCATCTCTACATAGCTCCATGCAAAATTAACTTTTCTTTCTCTCAAGAAATCTTCTAGGAGCTCTTGTTCCTCTAATATTAATGACTCCACATACAATGTGATGTACACAGTCTCCTCAGTTCCTAGATGAATTGGATTTCATTTTTCTTCTAGGACTACTGATTTTTCTTGATGAAGAGCTCTGAAAGGAAGATTGAATCCCCCATCCTCAGGCACCTTAGAGAGGTTTTCACTATTAGATGCATCCTTTCTTCTTAATTTTTTCATGCCAAAGAGTGCCATAGTCTAGTTTTCACTTAAGGACTTAGAGATTATTCTTAGTTTTTTTCTTTTGTGACTGAGGGATTCAATAGTTTCCCCATAATATGAATGTGTATCTAGCTCGATGATGAATTCTTCTTTGTGATCCCCACATGGAATATTATCCCATAGTCCCTTGAATTCTAATAGTCCCTCATCATTTTTGAATGTGTATAGAATTGGTGGTCCTCATTGGTCATAATTGATGAGTTGTGGGTAGACTAGATGGATTTCTTGATTTTGATGGTCTGACTCAAAGGATAAGGTGCTAATCATGAGAAGGGTAGTATACTCAAAGAGCATGGGTAGGCTGGTTATGTGATCCTCATCATCACTACCACTACAGACATCAGTTATGTCAAATGTGAAGTTGTCTAAGATGTGACCAGTGGATATAGGTAAGCGAAGTTTGGTTGGTGTTGGTTAACGAGGAGTCTTGACTACTTTAACTGGGTGACCTTGTCCATGTATGGTTATAATCGAAGGGGTACATCTGAGGCCAATATTTCTCATTCCTATCTCAAGAATGAAGCTTATTATAAGCCCATTGTCATTTTGTCCAAGTCTATAGTTTTTCTCATAGCCCATTGCGAGCATCATTTGCAAACCTTTACTTCTATGATCTATTGGTAGATTAGTTGTTGGTCTATCATCTTGATATAGGAGATGAGATGGGTCTTCCTCTATGACTTCTTGGATGAGATCTCCGCAACTTCTGAATTTGGGATATTCTTCAGGGGATCTTTGGGATGTGGAGGCTTCATTTGATTGTCGACGTCCTCTTGATCTGGGAGATTGTGGTAACTCTCCTACCACAAAGGCATTTTTAGGAATCATGTATTTCCTCAACCATTATCATGGATGATGAATTTGATATTAGAGATGGTGGGGATGGAAAGAGTGGCCAGTGTCTCTATTGCAGAAGTGGAAGTGAGAGTGGTTGGATCAATGTACAGTGTTGATGGGCCTTCATCATTTTTAGGTACTTGAGGTATTTTGTAGTATTTTGCCTCAAGGTTACTATAGTAGGAGAATAGTTTAGGATCTCCATTGATGGTGACGTCTTGTCCTTCTTATGTGAATTTGACACATTGATGGAAAGTTGATGCTACTACTTGCATTGCATGGATCCATGGACATCCTAGGAGAATGTTATAAGGCAAGTCGAGGTCTAGGACCTGATAGGTAGTTTCCATGATAGTTGGCCCCACTTGAATAGGGATTTGGATTGTGCCTTTGGACACTCTTTCTTGATCATCATATGCTTTGATTGTAATACCTTTTCCTTTGTAAATGGAATCCTCTAAGATTTTTAGGATCTTAATAAGCTTGAGGGAACAAATATTCAAACCTACACCTACATCCACCAAGACTCACTTGACTTTATTTTTATGCATGAGGACCTCTAAATGGAGTGCACGATTCTGAGATGGTTGAGCGGCAAAGTCCTGATCAAAGAATGTAAGGAGGTTTGGAGTGATGAGGCTTGAAATGGTTCTACATCAAGATCTGGAGGGACAGAGGATGAAGCCAATGCTTCCTCAAGGATTTTCTTGTGGGCAGATGATATTTTTAGTAACTCCTAATGGAGATTTGTGCTGGGGTCCTTTTTAGCTAATCAAGGACATTGTAACCATTGGGAAAAAATTTGGGGTTGGGTGTTTTGTTTGGCTGAGATGACCCTGTGATGGTAACTTTGACGCATCTTGTGGTGACTCCACAATCGACATGGCCTCCTTTGATGGTGACGGTAGCGTAATAGTCATCTAGAGATGCAATGACATGGTCATACAAATGATTCACATTTTTGAAGGTTCCTTTCCCCTTATCAGTGTTATTGTTCTCTTTATTGTTATGGTTAGGCATCAGATTCATGTATATTTTGAGGTTCTAGTTTCTTGTTGGTTGTTCCACATTTATGATTCTTTGATCAATGAGGACTTGGACTATGTTCTTTAACATCATACAATTGTTAGTGGTGTGCCCTTTGATTTTGTGGATTTCGAAGAGCTAATTTTCATTGTACCATGGAGGTTTAACATCTGGTCCTTGGTAGTTCTCATAGGTGGGAATCTTGATGAGGTTTTCAT
This sequence comes from Sequoia sempervirens, assembly GCA_007258455.2. Classification (NCBI taxonomy): domain Eukaryota; kingdom Viridiplantae; phylum Streptophyta; class Pinopsida; order Cupressales; family Cupressaceae; genus Sequoia; species Sequoia sempervirens. The sequence continues at coordinate 343,061,807 of VDFB02000017.1, forward strand.
TTATTAGTTTCTTCATGATGAATTTGAGTGGTTCCCCAAGAGTGGTGAACTTTTGCTTGATGGAATTCTTGTTTCATCAGGGGGGGTCCCCTTTGATCATTGACATTATTGATCACTTGATTGTTTGGTTGTTGTGTTGTTGTGTTCACTTGATGGTTGTTTTGATGATGGTTTTGGATTTGTTGTTGTGGTGTGAGTGTGTTTTTTTGAGGGGAACTGATGACAACTTTGGCATCAGTGACACCATCGTTGGTAACATTTTTCTTTCTTTCCAATGTGTAAGGTTTGTCATTATAGTTTGTAGATGGGCAATTGTTTTGTTGTTCATGATATGAAGTTGATTCTCCAGGTTGTGTCATAAGGGCTCGTTTGATACTGAGCACTTTGGAAATCAATTGGTCATACGTGGTGATCCCTTGGAATTTGAGATGGAATGCCAAGAGGTCATCAAGGTTGGATATGATAGTGGATACTTGTTCCTTGAGCATGGCCTATTTACTCCAATTTTCCTTGGATCACCATCATTGTAGGAATGAAGAAAATGATTCATTCTTAGCTTATTTCAAAGTTGAGAGTTCCTTTAGAATGACATCCACGGTGATATTGCATGTGTATTTTTTGATGAATACATCTATGATTTCTTAGAATGTTTTGATGCTTGAAGGTAGGTGAGAGAACCATTCCATGGCATCACCTGCCAAACTCCTAGGACATAGCTGCATCAAATAGGTATCATCATATGCAATTTCCATGCAATGAACATGGAATTCCCTGATGTGATCTTCAGGGTTTCCCATCCCACAATATTTATCAAATTTTTGGATCTTAAACCCCTTTGAGAATGGTTTCATTACAAGGATTATTTTGAATGGATAAGGACACAAGTTGTTGGGTGTTTTCATGGTTCACCCTGATTGAAATTCAATCACTTGGTTCAAGAGCAACCTGATTTTTGTTTCTCATCATTTTGTAGATAAGGGGGGGATGAAAGTATTTTGAGGTGGTTCGATTGTTAGTGGGATGGGTGGATTTGTTGGTATGTTGATGAATGATGTTTGCATATTCTATTGATTCAAGTATGCTTGCAATTATTGTTGTACCAACAAATCTTGTTGTTGGTCCTGTTGTTGTGCTATTAGTGCCTATTGTTGAGCTTTTTGTTATGCTTGTGCCAAAATGGCTTGTTGTTGCACTATGTGTTGTTGTGCAAGATATTGTGCTTGTTCTTGTGTTTTTTGTGCTTTATATTGGGCTTGAGCTTGAGCGTGTGCTTGAGCTTGTGCTTGAGCTTGAGCTTGAGATTGAGCTCAAGCTTGAGCTTGTGCTTGTGCAACTTGAGTTTGTGCCAAAGCTTGTGCTGCTTGTTGTGTTTCTTGCAATAATATTTGGGCTTAGGCAACTTGAGCAACTTGTGAAGCTTAAACAGCTTGCTGGGCATCTAATTGCATGGCTTGTTGAGTAGCTAGTTTTGTAGCTTGTTGTTTTTGTACTTGTATAAATGCCTTTTGATAGGAAACTTGTTGAGAGGCTTGCAACAACATACTTTATTGGCTTGATGTGTTGGAGCTTGATGGTGGTGGAGGTGGTGGTGGATTCATAATGGTGCATGTTGTGACTTGGTGAGAAGCATTGTCATGTTAGTGATTAAGGTTTGAGTGGTGGATGGTGCGATGGATGTGGTTGGTCCTTGAGAGATCATGTTTTGATATGTTAGGGGGGTGGTTGATGATGTGGTCATTGCTTGTGTAGTTGGTATTTGTTGTTGCGATGTTGGTGACAAGTTTTGAGAGTTTGGTGTGATGCTTTGATTGATGTTCGGGATGTTGGTTTGATTTTGATTGATATTTGGTAAAGGTAGAAGCCCCAAGCCAAGTAGTGGTGTGGATGATGATGGAAATGGTGGAAGTGGTGAAAACGTGAGAGATGTGATCTCTTGAGGAATGGTGTGGTGTCAAAAATGCCCCCTAGTACGAACATGTCACCCTCTCCTTGCGAGGTCATGGGGAGTGAGGTTTGGGGTGTTGTGCGGAATGATGATGATGGGTTGTTTGGATCATGAAAGGTGAGAAAGACATATGTATGCAATGGATTTTGGGGTATTATTTGTCATAAGATGGTGTTTGTGTCCAAATCCTGATTATTTATGAGAGGATGTGTTTGCAATGCATTGAGAAATCCACTTCCTTTGTTAACAATGGGTTGCATTGGAGCAATGGATGATGTGATTTGTAGGATGTTTTGAGTGATGCTTTGAAATGAGGGGGTAGATGAAATGGGGATGGTAGATGAGATTGGAGGCATTACTCCAAAAGATGGTTCCACAATAGTGCTCACATCGAAATCAGAGGGGATATTAGCCCCTTGCTTTGCTAATTTGAGCATGTATAGTGAGGGATTAATTTTCATCGTGATGTTAATAACCTTATGATTCTCCAAATTTTGAATTATTTCGGTGATTTCCCCATGTGACATTCCAAAGGGATTATTGGTAAGATTCTCCATTTGGACACCTTCCTCTTGATGGTCTTGTGAAAATGGAGGAATTTTAATTGTGAGACTACTAGACCCATTGGGATTCATTTTGAGCACGGTTTGACTTAAGTCACTTGAAGTAGATGTTTCTTTGTTGCCTTCGATGTTCCTCTTCTGTTGTGACCTAGTTTCCACCATAAAATAGGGATGGATCTTCAATAATGTGGAAGGTGAATTCTCTAATTCTTTGGATTGATCTAACTTTAGGTAAAAAAGAGAAAGTGTAGGATGATTTAAGGATCAAAGGGTGATAATGATATGGATGTAAGATGGATGATTGGAACTCTTGAGAAAATATTGAAGGGTATGTTAAACCTTAGGACTTGATTTGGGATTTTTTTTTTTGGATTTGTATTTTGGTGGACTCATAAACTCTAAGAAGTTTGATGTTTTCCTAGAGTTAAATCATTCACAAGATTTTAATTTTTCTAGGTGTGAGAAGAAGGATTCATCTAAACACTCCTATCCAAACAAGATGATTTTGATAATGAACTCCTAAATCCCAAGATGTTGGATGTAATCAAGGGATAAATTTGTACACAAGGTTTGATAATTTGATCAAATATGTGGAGAAGGATGCATCTACACACATTCAATCAAACAAGGTGATTTTGGGTTGGTTTCAAATGATTTTCCCAAAGTTTAACATGAAGGATTTTTCCAAGATTTTTGAAGAGTTGATGATGAGATGATTTTGGTTTTGATGTTCAAAGATGGATGAAGGATTTATTTTTATCCTAGGATGTACCTAAAAAGACACTTGTTTACTAGACCTTAGTATTGTAGAACATACGATACTTCAAAGGACCTCTATAACTAAGAAGTGGTTCAAACTAAGCATACATTTCTAGATTGTTCAAAGGAATGGGTCTATAGAACCTTGTGAATTTTTTGCTTATTTTGATATGTTGTTTTTGATTGCACTTCCTAATATATTTCTTGAGGACCATTCCAGTGTGACTCCTAAATTTTGAACTTTGGCTCAAGGACTTTTTTTTTGGGCTTTTTACTTTCTTGGAAATCATGAGGAATTAACACATGTGAGAGCCAATTTTGTTATCTTTGCTTAGTGATTTTGTTTTACGACAAACACTTCTTTGATTATATTTTCAAACTAGATGTCCAATGTCTCAATTTATTTGAATCCCACAAAGTATGTTATGTGGAATTTTGATGAAATCAAGGCAAGGGTTACCTATTGTTTAACTTTAGTAGGAAAATTGAGATGTAAATACAAGTGTTTAGAAACCTCTAAGATAAAATCCCAAGGGCAAGAAATATCACATGAATTTGGTCAATTGTATTTTCTTCCTAAAGGGTTTGAAATTTTGATGATGATGTTAAATGTTTGTTTCCAAATTTTTTCAAACAAGAAAAGTGTTTTGTAACCAAGAAAAAGCACAACCTTATGGATATGAAAGACTGTATCTGTTGAGTCCCCACTTGGACAAGTCCAGCTACGCTTGTCTTTATTGAATGGTTAGATGTTTGACCCCACTCGCTCCCCTCCACGAAACTCACTTATATGGGGAATCCAACCATCAACACCAATGAAACTCCTATGGCATGCTTTCCATTTCTACTAAAGACCATAAAAGTGTGGGGCGGCTTTAGAACAACCGTTCTTGCACCAATAAATAGATAGGGATTTTGGCCTTTCTACAAAAGGGGTTTTAATTTGGACTTTCCATTCATAGGAGTTGAACCAATGTGGTGAGAGACCATTTTTTACCTTCTTGTTGGATCCAACCATGTGATACAGGTGTTTATTCCAATACCCACATTTATATCCCAATTGGAAATACTCTTGGCTTTAGAGTGTTACTAGTTGAGTTGTTCCCTTGGGTGAGTACTTTTACCCCAAGGCAGGCCCTCTAAGATAAACAAAAGCAAGAAAACATATTCATAGTTTGATCAACCTTCATTTAGAAACAAAGGGAGAACACATGTGATAGGTATACTCACACTCGAAAATTTTGTTGTTCAATTTTAGTTCCCAAAATGAAGTGTGGAGGTAATTAATTTATCCCAACCTAAGACCACCAAAAATATTTTTGATTCTCAAGATCATCGTGAGGCATGAGAGAAGCACACACGTCTTTTCAATGGTGTTATTTTGAGTAAGCAATTACAAAAAAAAAGTAGCACATGCTCATTTTAAGTCCACAAAGCAATGATTTTGATTCATTTTAAAGCACCAAAATGACATATGAAAGTTGTCTTGTTCAATTGTTAACCTTAAACAAAACCTAGTCAATTTTCCTAAACTTCATTTTAACCCTTTGCAATGAAAATTGAAAGCTTTTGTAATGTTTGTTTTAGAGCCCAAAAAAAAAGAGAGTTAGTCTAAAACAGAAAATTAAAGCATAGAATGGAAGCCTTAAGCATTTAAAAATGCTTTGTTAACTTCACGTTTCAATCCTCAATTTCTATTTTTCTCCAAGATTCTTCAAAGGTCACCTCTTAAAAGCTCCTTGTGCAAATGAAAATCCCTCCTCCTTGGTTTTCCTTCCTTTTCCTATCAAACAAAAACACAATAATGTGAGGATTAAAATATTAATCAAATTCATTTTTAATCATTGATTTCAAACAATATAACAATTTTAAAAGAAATATGGAACATTAATAATATTTGAGCAAAGATCAACATAAATCCTCATTAGCAATCCAAGAATGCAAACAAGGATTTGATTTTCATTCACTTAGACCTGCAAAAAATCATAAATAAGCAATGTCAATCAATGAAAATGCATGAAAAACCATAAATGGGTGATTTCAAGACATAAATGTCTTGGTATCTAATGCAATATCCTTTCAAAATGACTAGGATTGTACTTTCTGGATATGTGAGGATGTATTGTAGAGTTCCCAAGCAAAATAAGTGGTTGACAATGTAGAAGTTAAAGAGCATAAATAGTAAAAATCATACAAAAAAAAAAGTAAAAAAGATCTTAATGGTTCCATGACTTCCAACCCCCCACCTCACCTAAGTTCAATGTGCAAGATATAGAGAATTTTTAAAGACTTTTTTTTTAAGTTAAAAAGGAGATTGTGACTAGCACTTGAGCTAGAGGTCAAAAGACAACATTTTACAATGATCAGAAAGTTGTTAGATACGTCAAAAAAGTATTTCACCAACATTTACTAGCTCACCTTGCATTCATTTTTCATATCTACCTGACATTCGATGGACCACAAAACTCAAATTTTGCAAATCAAAGAGGAATAATGGTGTTAATAAATGAGAGGTCGTGGCAACAACTATCAAAGTATTGTGTTGAATTTTTTTATCCTTCTACAGTGACAACATTAACTCTGCCATACCAACTCATTGGAAGACTAAGACGTCGACCTCAAGACAACGTTGAGTGGCCAAATCTTCACGACAATAGCAGGAAAATCTCTTTGATATATATATATATATATATATATATATATATATATATATTTTATTTTTTATGGAGATGGCTGAAAATGGTTTTGCTTTTCAATCAAAATTTTCTACTAATCAGATTTTCCAAGAAAAATTACTATTAGAAATGTAGGATATAAGACATAAAATACAACACAAATATAAAATACAATCAGATTAAATTGAAAGCTATGTGGAATGAATCTTGATTGTAATCTTGCTTGGGGCCACACGATGCCTCTATTCCATAGCATTGAGCCAAAAAAAAAACCTTGAATGTGCAAGAGTAGGCAATCAACACGTGCCTTGAACCTGCAAGGGTATAAAATATTATCTCTAAAAGTGCATATGCTAAATCTAGTTGAAAAGGCTTTAGAAACTTTCAAGCAAATGTGATTGATAGGCGTAAGGCCGAACTTGGTAGTCAAAGAAAATTTTAGGCAAATGTATTCAATGGTGTAAAGCCATATTCCATCGCTTGGCCCATGGCCTCCTTACTGGCGCCAAAATTCCAAATGAAAAGGCTTTAAGAACTTTCATGCTAATAGTATGTGGTAGTTGCAACTTTCAATAATAAAATTTAATGCAGGTTCGAGAGACTTCAGAAATTTTCAAGAAAATGCCTTTAGCTGACACCAAAATGTGAGATATTTTAACAAAATGATGAATGATGCGAGAAATTTTCTCAAACTCATTATAACCAAGATTCTTAATTTTTGTGAGATGCATCGGTCAAGAGGAATAAGAGTGAGAAATAAAAATATAAGAAATCACCTACGGCTTGTGACAAGTTTCAGGAATGCCTTTTAAACTAAAAAAAATAGAGACATTTTTTTATCCAAGCTAATGTTGATATCAAAATGATTATAATCCTAAATTATGTCATACATGCAAGGATCATATAGACCCAATGCTAATAACATTCCTATTTCCTGCAAAGATCATATAGATCTGATGCCAATAACATTCTTATTTCCTACAATAAAAAATAGAATGAAGTAACAATTTTCAAGCAAAAAAAGTATTAGAAGCCCCCCTTCTAGTGCCATATGTGAGCACCAATAAAATATGCATACATTCTAAACTCCATGACAAAGGTTAGTTCATGAAAATTTACTAAATTCTCCTATGAGATAATGCACCATACTTCACAAACAAAATGACCAAATAAACTAATTGAAAGTAGCAAAGAAGCACAAATGCATACCTATCCCATAGTGGATTGGTGTCACTTTGTTGTGAAAGTGACCCTTTCCCAACCCTTGAAAAATCAATGATGCAAACGATAATGGACAAAATTAGCTCTCAATATGGAGAGAGTAACTTTGCATGAAGATTGTGGATACTAAAATGAGGAATGAGACCTCCAATTTATAGAATGACAGGATGGAGAAATATGCAATATGGGTGAATGTGGGACAAACATTCAACCAATAGGAAGAAGCCACTTGTCCAAATGTGAGTGGATGGAGGATGTGCAAGTTTTGGTTAATGTGCTAATAAATGACATTAGTTGGCCTTTTCAAATTTCAAATTTGGCTTGTTGGAGGGAGGAAAGGGGGCTTAAATGCCAAGTGGGTGACATGTAAGAGGAGAATTAATGCCATGTTGGAAGGGACAATTCAACTTGATTTGAATTCAAACTTGAGGGAATATTCTCCAAAGATGCCTTGTTGAGGGAAAATGGGGATTTAATAAATTAATTAAAATCCTTTATTTGTGCAAGTGGGAAAATCCAGAGAATGCTACATGCATTAGATTAAATTTAATCCTGATTTAGTTAATTTAAAAGAGGATTAAGTGATTTGACTCATTTGACTTAGATTTAAGGATTAAACTAAATCAAAAGGAGATGAAAGATTATTTTAGATTTAATTAATTAAAGATTTGATTTATTTAATCAAAGAGGCTGATGTTAGGATCAAATTAAATAAAGTTGATTTATTTAATTTAAATGGATGACCTTAGAGATTGAATTGATTTATTTGATGAATGGACTTGGTTAAATGTGATATGCTAATTTTTCATGTCTATAGAAATGGCTTTCTTCTTCCCTATCATCATTAGATTCATCATCACTTTCTTCATCTTGTCATTCATATGGATGCTCTATATTCCATAATTTGCTAAACTCAAGATCTTCTTTGTTATCTCTATACTCTACAAGAGCTCTTAGATCACCTAGCTCCTTCCTCATATACCTAAAGGAAGTATTTTTTTATCATGACAAATTTTTTTCTATAACTTCCTTCTCTAGAGAATCTAGCATTTTTACTCTACTAGATGGTTTATGAATTTTTTCATAAAATTTTTTGCACCTCCTAATTGTCTTTTGATGTAATGCCATAATTTCTGCTAACAATTGTTCAAAAGAAATACGATTTTCAACAACACTTTTCTCCATTGCTACTTTGACCTCATCCCTATAATCCTTGTTTCTCAAGTTTTCAAGCAAGGGCTTACTTTGATGTTGAATTCTACTTCCAAAAATCTTATTGAGCACAATCATTGATTTAATGGTGTCACATGGATCATACTACCAGTGACAGATAGCATCAAAATAAAAAAAATTCAAACTTGATCATTTGCCACACTAAATTATTTCCTCTTGAATGTGATCCCTCCACATGAAAAATGTAAAGGAAATAAGGTCTTCTTTCCTTGACTGGTAAAGTGAATCAATACTGTACATCTACCTTAAATATTCCAAATCAAAAACCCTTTATGTCACATGTATTGGAAGTTTGTATGGCTATACTTTTGATCCATAAAATCTTAGCACAGTATATTCTTCCATTAAGTACCAATCAGCCAATTGTATTTGTTTTCCTAGTTGAATGTAGTTTCTACATGACATAGGAAATCTAGACATTAGAGTATTTGTAATTGCTTGATGCAATGGAGCTAAAAAATAGTCTATAAAATTATTGTAGTTCTTCTGAGAACCATGCATCCTTATCATAGTGGTCCATTCATATATTGGAAGTGGAGCCATTTTCTTTTCCTTAGCATTACTATAGGGTTGAATTTGAATCTTGCTGGTCTGAAACATTCCTCTAAATTTGAATAGAAAAAGATAGCACAAGTAGGTTTTGAACCCAAATGTCTTGGTGGAACCTCCTTTAATCATTAAAAAATGTTTATGCATGGATTCTACAATGTGCCCAATAAAATTATATTTGACATGTGGAACATGATAATGGATATTATATACCATTTCAAGGAGGCTTGCACCCACTTCCAAATTGCTCTCTAGTCTGAGGAAAAATGATAGCATGGAAATAGTATCTTGTGCACATGGTTTAAAAATATCCAAATCATAAGGAGGCTTATGACCACCTTTCAATTTGTTTCTATCATGAACTATTCTATTTAAGAAGGATTTTTTCTCCTTTTCATCCACTGCTTCGTAATCACTAGCAAGCTTTCCTAGGTCAATGTGGACATTTCCAAATTCTTCGGTTGTAAACCCCAAGGCCAACACTTTTCCAAGTACTTCTGCATTAATGGATAACAATTCTTCTTTGCTATCTTTATTATAAATTACTGTTTTGTTATCATCATAATTTAGGGCACAGACCATGATAAATTATGGACAAGGGAGAACCTCATATAACATCATGCACCCTAATCCACTTACCTACAATGCACTAAAACTATTAACTTGCATTTTCTTTGAAGCCTTATTTTGAGATGAAAATCTAAATTCTGCGGTATGCCTACCATAGGTTTCAGGATCATAAATATCATGGTATTCATCAATGAAACTTGGGGTTTTAAGCAATTTTACATAATGTATTTTTTATTTGACATCGCTCTAGTGGTACTACTACTGGTGGTAGACATGCTAATACAATCTACAATGTGAAATTTATGAATTTACTATTAGTCCTTAATCTTTCTTAATTCTTAAGCATCTTAACCCTAAACTTGAACCTCAAATTTTGACAAAATAAGATTTTAAGAAATGTCAAACAATGAAACATAGCCACAAAAAATCTTTAACTTACCCAGATTTTGAATTTTGATTCTTGAACTTGAAACTAGGTTGAAACTTGAAATTGGGTTACTGGAATGGCTTTGTTGAAAGTTGAACTATGGAACCCAGAACAAGTTGGTGCACTCCAATGAGAAAATTGAAGACTAGAATCTCCCCGTGAGTTGACCCTCTGAGTTCAAAATAAAATCACTTAGTAATAGAAAGTGTTGTTTTTTCAAATATTAAAGTGAATGACACTAAAACATCTACTCATTACTTATGGACTACACAGTACACAATTAGGTAGTACATGCCCCATGGCTAAAAACATTTAAAACAAGCCATTAATGATTTACTCCTGCATTGACAACAAATTGTAAACCATTGATCTTTGTTAATCTAATGGTTATAGGGTGATTTCAGAGGTTTAAGTTCGGAAGCCTAGTGCTTTTTCACTTCATTCTAGAATGCAACTACAACCATACATCAAATTTTCATCGAACAGTTGAGTAATTTATGATATAATTAATAAACATAAAACATGTATTTTATATTTTCTTTAAACTTTAGTGTGCTAGGATTGACATCAAGGCCAGGGGGCTAGAAACTTAACATTGCAAAGGACTTAATAAAATGAATTACAATGTCATATTAATAACACATTGCACAACCATTAATAGCATATTTTAACTTGCAAAGGACTTAATAAAATGAATTACAATGTCACATTAATAGTACAACCATTTATTTTATTACAACTAAATTACAATGTCACAATATTACATAGTACAAATACAAATGTAAGCGCAAGCACCAAGCTTCTGCTAGAGTGCTGGTGAAAATTTGAAAACATAAATGTGATACATGTATCTTTGAAAATAAATGGAACTTGTCGGGTCAACCATGAGCTCTAAAAATAAACATATGGGACTTGTCGGGTCAGCCATGGTCTCTAAAAATAAATGCATGGGGAAAGGGGGCCCAATCAAACTGGGGAAAAGGGAGTTTTGAAGATACAAAATGTATTTAGCCCCTTTCAGAATTAGACTCATGCATAATATTAAGGGTTGTAAAATTTCTCCCATGCAAAAGATGAGCACTAAAAATAAATGCATGGGGCTTTCCTGGTAGGCCATGGTATCTTAAAATAAATGCAAGGGACTCTCCTAGCCATCCATGTAGATGATGAGGGGTAGTAAAACTACTCCCATGTAGAAGATGAGCACTGAAAATAAATGCATGGGAATTGCCTAGGAAACCATGCAAACAATGAGGGGTAGTAAAACTACTCCCATCTTCTACTTGTAGCTTCCATGCACTAGGATAGCACTTATCTCCATCAAAGCTCCTCATACTGGTTCAAAACCTATCTGAGAAGTCAAGTGAACTAAATCAACTTCTTTCCAATCCCACCCATTCTAAACTTGAACAAAATTGGTCTTTTGCTCTGTAACTACATAATTGGAGGTAGGAGAATTTATAGCATCCCAAATAATACCACATCATCTTCTTCCTAAATCCTTATTAAGTTATTAACCCTACAAAATCAAAACCCTTATGACAATTAAATGAATGATTTTAGTTGTGCTCACTATCCTTATTTATTGGCCAAAAGTGTTGCCAAAAGTGCCACTACTAGCCTAATCCCTTGTACACCTCACACATGTCACATGTGAGGTTGTGTATAGTTACTATAGTATTGACTAGTAATTAATAATTGTGATTCACACAAACCAAAAATCTAATTTAATCAGTACCTCAAGTTGGCTACATGAAAAATTTCAAACTATTCCTCAAGCTAACAAGCTATCAATTGTCAGAATAGGCAGTGCCTCATAATTTGTTGGGTGTCAAAATCACTAGATAATTGACATCAACATCTACGATTCTACAATACATTATAAAGTTTTCAATATAAAGCTATCCAATCAATCACTTTGGCTATTCATATGGCATTAATCCATGCCACCACCCAATACCATAGCCAAATTGAGAATTTCAATAGAATAAATGAAAGGGAGAGTACTTCGACGCATTGAAAAGATAGAATTAAATGTCTTGTTTTACTTTAATTATTATTAATGTCCTAATAAGTCATAATTAATTTCACTCACTTAGGATCATAACTATATGTTGATAATTACTATTAGTTTTAAAATCCACATTTAACATTTTTATATTCATCAATGAAAAAGGGATTTACAAGAATGGAGCCATGAAAATAATTTTAATTTAAGTAGCTATTTCCAAAGACTAAAGTACATAGTACATAGCCAACGTGGGAAAAAAGCCACTAACCGTGACAAAAAACTAGTCACCAAGTACATATTACAAGAACCTTAGAACTGTTACAATGTATAATAAAATATAGACATGTGACATGTCACACAATCCATTACTATTTTTTTTTGTAACATTAGCTGAGGCCATCAACCGCTTGTTTGAGTATAACGTGAATTGAATTTAACAAATTAACAACAAAGAAGAAAATTGAATCACCCAAATCCTTCCTCCAAAACTCCACACTCTTTAATGATTCAATTTTCATATCACATAGTAGACCCCATCTCATATTAACCAGGGCAAGAGCCTACAATATAGAAGTATGCAATTCCACTTTCTTGAAGATTCCACAAACATGTGCTAACCCACTTTGAAAATTGTAATGCTCTAGTACCAACTCCAACGAAGAAATAGAGTAAATGAAAGGCTGCAAATAACATATTGCCAAAGTCTTCACCAAATCTTTATTGAGCAAAATGTCCATGCAATTGGACAAAAAAGTTGAAGCTACCTTAGAATATAGAGCACAAGGGTTGTTCTGAAGTCATTCTCTACCCACAATTATTCTTATAGCATCCTCAACTTGCACACAAGGAATTGTAAAAACCATACCCAACTTTCATTTGTCATATGCATTGTTCCTTCTTTTCTCAAAAAAAATATGGGTAGCATGACATGCCATGAAGAATCCATAATATCTAAATTAAATTGAGAATAGAGAAGAAAAAAATCAATGCCAAATATATTATAAATGATATGAAGAGCATCAAGTTGGTGAAGTATAGATAGAACAATAGAAGTTAGCATGAACACAATCAGTATGACATCACACTTTTCATTTTTAAATTCACCACTATCATTGATGTGAAAATTAAGACCAATTTCAACACTTGAATCCTTATAAACAAGTGCTTAAAAGGTATGCCAACAACAAATGACAAGATGGTTGCATAGTGCACATGCAAAATAAACTATAATAATAAAGTTATTTTTAAAATGGGGACATTGCTAGGTTGATGAGACTCAACCCTTAGGATTAAAGAGTTAAGATTTAAGGATTTTTCATAAAATATTTTGGTCAGACTTAGGCAATATTAAATGGTAAATAAGAGCATGATGACCGAAAAACCTAAATAATTAATAAAATCTCAACCATTGATTTCTAAAAATCTAACGGTTCTAGTGTTATTCCAGAGGTTTTAGTTTGCAAGTCTAGTGCTTCAAGGATTTACTTCTGGAATGCATCTATAGACATCCATCAAAAATTTATCGAACGGTCCCTCTTTTAAAACAAACTTTATGCATGTGCATAATTTAAAATGGGGACATTGCTAGGTTGATGAGACTCAACCCTCAGGCTTAAAGAGTTAAGATTTAAGGCTTTGTCATAAAATATTTTGGTTTGACTTAGGCATTATTAAATGGTAAACAAGGTTACAAGAGCATGATGACTGACAAACCTAAATAATTAATAAAATCTCAACCATTGATTTATAAAAATCTAACAGTTCTAGTGTTATTCTGGAGTTTTTAATTTTCAAGTCTAGTAATTCAAGGATTTACTTCTGGAATGCAACTATAGTCATCCATCAAAAATTCATCGAACGATTCTTATTTTAAAACAAACTTTATGCACGTGCATAATTTAAAATGGGGACAATGCTAGGTTGACGAGACTCAACCATCAGGATTAAAGAGTTAATATTTAAGGCTTTGTTATAAAATATTTTGGTCTGACTTAGGCAATATTAAACGGTAAACAAGAGCAACAATATTTAAACGAGAAAATATTTAATAGTTCTAGTATAATTTTGAAGGTTTCAATTCACAAATCTAATGCTTGAGAGTAATTTTGGAATGCAAATACAACCATTCATTGAAAATTCATTGAACGTTCATGTTCCATAATGTCGTATGGTCGCTATAATTTGGAACCTTAGAACCAAAGTCTAAATTTTTAAATTTTTTGAAACCTGTGACCCACCGACTACAAAGATGACCAAGAAAGATTTGTAACTAAGGTTAGGAAAAGCACCAAAACCCCTACTTTGGTGAATTAAGATAGGAAAGATGGAAACTAAGGTTAGGAAAAGAACCAAAACCATGACTTTGGTGAATTAAGATAGGAAACGTGGAAAGGATGTTACATTTATGAAGTGAAGATCGTGCGTATATTTTAGCAAGTGAACATGACTAGAGGATCAATGGGTAATTAAGATTGGTACGTGTGAAGTTTTGAAAATTATTACCTCTTGGCCCTCAATTAGCGAAGTTAATAATAGAGTTTGGCATGGAGAAGAAGGCACATAGAAATTTTGAAAGAGCGGTGGTGGTGGTGGTACAGCTGCAAAAAATTTCAAATGGAGGCCTACTTCATTCTGTGTTTGAGGAGGACATTAAACATATTTTATGGTGAAGCTTCTGAAAAAAGATTAATGGGTATGTTTATATTCACTGATGGGAGGTTGGTACAAAGTGTGCAGATGATTTTGGGGAAATCCTTTGGAAATATGAGATGTAGATACATAACTAACATGGATGTATACTCCTTGATTATAGCATGGGGTTTTCACTTGGGGGAATTGACAAGCACAGTGAGAGAAGTAATGGAAATGATTGTGCATCGAGATTTCTTGCAAGGATTAGAATCAATACTTGAATTGGAAATTCCAGGTGAAGGTTTTGACATCCACGAAGGATTTGAAAATTTGGAATTGGAAGGGGTAGAAGGATGCATCCATTTCTTGTGTTGGCCAAAGGATGAGATTAAAAATCGATGCAAGGAAGAAGCAAGGTTAGGTTGGCAAGCATTGAAGCTCTTTATAGAGTTTATGAAAGTGTAAGCAATTATAGCATAGGTGACAGAAAAGGAAGAGCACATGGAAGCACAAGAAAAATCAGAGCAAAAGTGTATGAAAGTGAAAGGACTGAATGTGAGGAAGCAAAAAGGTATGTGTAGGATCATGATGGGCCAAAAAGTGGCAATATGATGGGTATGTGGCTGACGATTTTTTTTACCCAAAATTGATGAAACCAAAAGGGTTTTTAAAGGAGATTCTTAGCTTTCCACAAATATAAATTATGCTTTACTTTGAATTTAATAAGTAATTATTATTCATTTTCTATTCAAATTATGACTAAAGTCTTGATTGATAGGCTGATTGAAAAACATATACAACTTTCAAAAAATATCACATTTTTTGAATCCAAAACATGCGTCACATTTTATTCTTTGCATACTTTAGGATTAAATAAAGAAAAATTGAATTTCATGAAATTTTGACCAAGTTAAGATGGTCAAACATATGATTTATTAATATTTTATAAAAGTTGTAATAAAAAATTAAATTAATTATTTACTTGGAAAAAAATTACAAAAAAATATGTATCACATTTGGACATGATTCCTCTACTTATATCTAAAATATTATAAAAAATATTATCATTTTATTGTGGTTCGGGTGGTCATACAGACACCTACTTCTTATTTTTTCCCTGAAATTTAAGTACTACTACATTGAAATTTCAAATTTTCACCTTGAATAGATTTATTTTTTTGAAACAAACCTAGTAGTTTAGAAACTAAATTCAATTTGCTATAGATTCTATTCTTACATATTTTTGAAATAATATAGATAACTTATTCAAATTTTTATGTCAAATTGCCTAGCTCTGATTTTTCTAATTTTTTTGCCACTTAAGGGCCTATTTTTTCCATGATGATCCTGCACATACCTGGAAGATGAAAGGAAAAGCAACAAGGAAAGTTGGTTATGAAACAAGTAGCACTAGTTGAATTTATAGTTTTTATAGGGTTTTTGCAGAATTCATGCAAGACTAGTACTAACTTTTTGGCTTGTTTAAACATGTAAGGTAGATATAGATAGTTGTGAACTAGTTTTAGTTGGGCAGGGTTACTTTGTCTATTATGAAGCATGTTAAGATGATTTTTTGAAAAAAAAAATGTTATAGTTGTAGGTGATTTTTGGATGGTTGATGAAAACAATGAGGGAAATAATCTTTATTTTCATGCATTTTTTTTAGTTTGATATTATGTTTAATTCACCAATGTTTTTTTCTGAATCATTTGAAAACAGGTTTAATTGGCCAATGAATTTTATTTTTTAGTTTGAAAAAAAAATTAATTGCCAACAAAATTATTTCTTTTGGTTTGAAAATAGGTTTAATTCACCAATTGAAATATTTTATTGCTTTGAAAATAGATTTTAATCGCCAATGGAAAAAAAATTGAATTTCACTAGGATTTTCCATAGACTTCTAGTGATTAGAAAATATTCACAAATGGAAAAAAAAATCATGAAAAATGAAAAAATTTGCCACTAAAATTAATATTTTTATTGGGAAGTATACAAGATTCGCCAAGATTTTACACCTTCACCGAGGGGGGGGGGGGTTCTTAAAGTTTTCCTTGATGTCTACACACCATGCGGGCATCCCAAATAGAAATTCCTACACCGATGCTCAAAACAGGTGCCAAGTGGAATGAAAGCAGCAGGCATAGGTGTAACTAAACCTCTAAACTTGGTTCCCTATAGTGGAGAAGGGAAAAAGGGGAATTTGCATAAGGGGTCCAAATTCACTCCTATACATTTTTCCCCCAATTTAGAAAGCACAAATACTCATGATTTCTTTAGTAAAGTAGATTGAAGAAGAGTAAGGTTAGAAATTTATACCTGAACCATCAAGGAATCAGACCAGGATCTGACAAACCTGAAGGTGTAGGGCAAGCAAAGGACTTCAAAGCTTCTTTAGAACTTGAAGCTGAAGAAAGAAAGCATCTTATAGGCCCATGGATATGTAAGGCGGAAACCCCCAAGATCTCTCAAATGAAGAAAGCCCCATGAAGTAAGCACCTCATTGGCCCATAGACCCACAAGGAAGGTATCCCCCCAAGAACTCTCACATGGAGGATACCCAGGAAGCATCCCCCAAGATCTCTCACATAATGGAAGCTAGGAAAGCACCCTACAGATCCATAGACCTATAGGGAAGGTATTATCTAAGATCTCTCACATAAAGAATACCCAAAGACCTATATGAAAGGTAACCCCCAAGATCTCTCACATGAAGGAAACCCAAGAAAATGCTCTAAAGGCTCGTATAATTACATGGGAGCCACCCCCAAGATACTTTGCATGGATGAAGGTCGAAGGAAGTGCCCTATAGGCTCTCAAACCTATAGGGAGGTATCCCCCAAGATCTCTCACATGGAGGAAACTTGGGAAAATGGACTCCGTAGAGTTAGGAAGCGGACACATAGACAAGTAAGTGGATAGTTGCATAAATCGTTGACAATTTGGAAGACCTTAAAAGGGGTCCCTCGAGAACCCGTCATGAAGAGGGGGTCCACTCAAGGGATGCACAATTCAAAATCAAATGTTTTCTTTCTTAGAGGGATCCACAATCAAGGGATCCTTTTGAAAGATGTTCACATCATATCAAGGAATTCGAAAGGAAGAATATCCCCCCATGTGAGGTGAAGGTCAAAGACATTCCCACCTTAGAGGAATGGTTTCAAGTTCCTTCTTTATGAACCCATGATAAAGGAAAAATGTTCTGTTAGGGTTCCAAGTTGACAATGCAATTCTAAAGAAAGGTTTGCATAGATTTTTGAACTCAAGCAAAGAAGAGAGAAACATAAAGAGAAAGAAAAAGAGGAAAACACAAACAAAGGGAACAGGGGTAGCTTGATATTTTAGGGTCAGAACTTCTCATCAATATATATATAGTATATAAATGAACTTCCACCAACCCCCTACTATATTAGACCATGTGAAGAATTCATGAGAAGAAAAGGTAAAAATTAAAAAATGGGTCATCATGGAAGGGAAGCCCAAAAGCCCCAACACTTTGCATTGTCCCCAATTTATTGAAAATCAAGCACAACATGGAAGAATGATGATACAAGTATAAGAAGGTTTATGGCCTAAAAACCACACCTATATCTAGGTGCCAACTGGGGTGAAAAGGGTCATCCAAGAACACAACACAATAATAGGGGAGAAAATCACAAAACACACACATACACATAAAATCGAGAAGAGGCCTCTTCCTAACACTAATCAACCAAGAGGTCATCTGCTTCACACTCTAGGTCATCATAGGGAGAAGGAGAACGAGCTTGCAGTCATGGGATGTTAAGAGGAGGAGCATTTGACCCTCCCGAAACAAGGGCTAAGGAAGAAGGCTCTGCAAGGTCTTCTTTGTTGAGCTCTTGTGGAGCTAGGGTTAGTGATTTTGCAAAGATTATTGACAAGGAAAGAACTTCATCCATAGAGTTAAACATGCACCCTACAAGAGCACCATGTTTAAATTCAGTGGATGGGGTAGGCTACACTTTAGATTCACCACTAGGCTTGCCAAATGACCCAGGAACACTGACGAACTCAGGGGAAGCCAGGATTGGTTCCATCACTAGGATAGAACAAGTCAGCACGGGACCACCTTGTGAAGAAGGTGGGATCATCTTTCCTTCACTACTAGAAGGACCACACTCCCCATAGATGAGGCTAGAAGTGTGTAGGAAGAGGAGGAAATGACCATATTGGATAAAACTAAGGTATTAGCCATATCCACAGGTTTCAGGATAGGCTAGATATCTAAAATAGACATCAACAAAGGTGGCTCCACTGACAGAGTGATGAACACATATAACCCCTTGGGGTTAGGTGCATTTGTACTCACAATAGAAGCTAGGAGCAACACATAACTAGATTGAAAAGAAGCAGAAGGAAGGAGAGAGGAAGACA
This sequence comes from Sequoia sempervirens, assembly GCA_007258455.2. Taxonomy (NCBI): domain Eukaryota; kingdom Viridiplantae; phylum Streptophyta; class Pinopsida; order Cupressales; family Cupressaceae; genus Sequoia; species Sequoia sempervirens. The sequence continues at coordinate 343,080,783 of VDFB02000017.1, forward strand.
ATGTAGGAAGACCTGAAGCAAGGGTGGCTATATCTTACTCCTTCCTTTACAAGGCGGCCTGCTCAACCAAGAGATCCTTTCGCTGGCGCTTGTGGTCATGCACAAGGTGTTTTGTATGGCTCTTTAAGTTGGAGGTCAGAGGTTGTGAAGGAATGGAAATCTCCTGCTTAACCATGGGAACATCCACTATGGCCATCTCTAGCAGAGGAATGGATTCCTGAATGGGACTAGGAGGAGCAAGTTGAGGAATAGCGGGGTAGTTAGCTCAAGAGCTTTTTGTTGCAGGCCTCTTCCCATTCACTGCTTTGGGAGTAGGAGTGGTTGGAGGCCGCGAATCAAATTTCCTTTAGGAACCTTTCTTTCTGCCTTATAAATAATACCATGATCTATGGTGTTCATTAGGGAGATCTGAGATCCTGAGATTGGGCCTGCACCAAGGAGGTACCATCTTACTTAATGGATAGCCACCGGGTCGACTCACCCAATAATCTTCCCAAGAAAAGGGAGAGGATGAGGAAGTCCAGGGGAATGAAACCTTCTCTCTTCCTTTATGGGAAGGAAAGGGAGCTAGTGTGGACTTCTCCTCTCCCTTTTGGGAAGGGGTAGTGGTTGGTGCAGACTTCTCCTTCTCCTCATAGGAAGAGGAGGCAACTAACTACTGTATCATAGGAAGGATCAGTTTTGATTTTCCTTGCCCCTAGTCTTGTACTTTACATAATTCTTGTAAAGTAGGTCCATTCTTAGAGGAAGAAAATTGATTGGGGTGGGACAAAACTGATCCAATGGATATACACCACATGCACTACATGCACTACACTTTCATGGGAAAATTTTAAACATTTGTGAACAGAGGTGACTGCATTCATGGAATCTAGCTAGGGTATGCCTAGCTTTAGCTTAAAGAAATTCGACTCTAGAATAACATTGAAAACCATGCCAATATCCCTAGGTTGAACTAGGATAGATAAATTTATCGAGTCGTATTGTTTAAGACACATACCATCGTGCATATGGATGGTAGATTTTGTTTCTTCATATTCTTTCCTCTATAATGAATTTAATAGCAATGTTTCTTCTGTGATGACATTCACATGGCTTGTAGAGTCCATGAAGACCCCTATCACAATGTTACCATTTATGTGAGCGAGAATGTAGAGGGGAGAGGGCTTGTTGTTTAAGGGAAAATCTTGTGATGTGTGTTATATCCGGTGAACTTGGTGTAGGTAGAGCAGTAGATGTCACCATGACCATGTTAACATAGGCCTTAGGTTGAGTAATAGAATTAGTGGGATTGATAATCATGTTAGCAGAATGTAATGGAAATGAGTCCATGTATATCTACAATTCACTATTAGCTTTTACCATTAATTTGTTAGCACTTTGTTTACTCCCATCTAGATGAATGGTACCATCTTGGATGTGGTCCTGTATCTCATGACACAGCTCCATATAGCATTTGATATCATGTCCATTAACTTGATGATATTGACAATAAGTGTTCCCATCATACCAATTAGAGTAAGGCTCCTTAAGAGGCTTAGGACTCAACAAGGTTATGATCTTATCCTTCAACAACTTTTGTAAGATAGAAGAATAAGATTCTAATAACTCTAAACTTTTAGTTACATCTAAGGCCATTGTCATGAGCAATGACTATTACATTAGTAGTGATCTTACCTTTCCGAGAGATAGATATGATGGAATTTCCCTTAGAATGAAAGCATGAGGAGGGTCCCCCGAACTAAACAACTGTCTGCTAGTATTCTCGTAGGGCTAGACACAAATGTGTGAAAGAAGGATACTTCATAAGGGAAAACTTCTCTTTCCAAGCCCTTTGTAAGATCCCTATGAACACCTTATGTACATCAGAATCGGGTAGCTGATATGAGATTTGTGAAAGGAGCACTTGATAACACACTATGAAATTAATGTTTTTTTGTTGTCTCCTTGTTTACATCAGACGAGATCCGAAAAGGTCATCTTTGGCCAGATATTAGTTTGAAATTTTCTAAGAAATTGATTTACAACTTGGTCAAATGAGAAAATAGAATTTTTAGGCAATGAACAATACCATTCTAGTGATGTATCCTTGAGTGATCAGGGAAACAATTTCACTATTAAGGCATCATGATGGAAGAAATTTGTGCACAGGGCCTTAAAAGTGGACACATGTGTCTACAAATGCACTTTACTACCATATTTTTCAAATTTAGTGATATGCATTCCTTGTGAGAAGGGAGTATTTAGAATTGCAATTGACAATGGGCTATGCCAAAAGAAGGGTTGAAAGATAGGTTGGGCAGAGGCTTGGGAAAGACTCACCAACTGGCTCTGCATCTTACCCATATTCTGAACAAGGATATTCAGAATATGGTCATTAGAATATAGAGGGTCAAAGGGACCTCCTCCAGAATCACCATCAAAGCCACCTCTAGAACCGTGACTAGTGTGACCTCCACTAGAACTACCAATATGACCATTGTTGGCACCATCACTAGAGCCACCACCACTAGTAGGACCTTTTTTGGGGCCGCCACTACCTCTGAAGCCACCTCCATTACCTCTGTCAAAACCACTACCACCAGCACCAACCCCACTACAAAATCCACCACCATTGCAAAAGCCTCCATCACTCATCCTGCCAAAACCTCCACCACTAGAGGTGATAGGAGGGGTAAAGCTAAAGCCAAAGGGGGCCTTGTTTACTTTGATAGTTTCAGGGTTTTTCAAGGATAGAAGGGATGTTGATAAAAGAGATTGCATCAACCATGTAGATTGACGTGGGAGGCATCGATACTCCTAATTGTCCTTCATAATCTTCAAAAGTGGCTCCTTTCATAATACTAGAAGTGCTTGAAGAAGCTCATGCTTCTGTCAAACTAGTAAGACTAGCTAGGAGTTCCAAGCTTGTTTGATCTTTTCCAATCATGTACTTTAGTTCACTGATGACCCGAGCAACCCTAGCCATCTTCAAGTTTCTTTCCAAATGATTTTCTAAAGAACCCAACCCCTTGCTAAGGGAAAATACATATTCTGAAGGGATTTGAACAACCTCATAGTCATCTATCGAAGATGGTGTAAGGGACATACGAGGAGTGGGAATGTGGTCGGTCTAATCAGAAAATCCTACCTCACCTCTTGACAATTGTTCCTATGTGGCCACACTAACGACAAGGCAAGAGAAAAGGTCTATAGAGAAATCGGTAATGACCTTCGTCCATTCCATCAAGAGGTGTCATACACTTCTCCTAACGATGTACCCATAAGTTGTAGACTAGGTTGTGATGTTGATAAACCTTCACAACACTCAAGAATACAATGATTGCGGAGTACATGGGAGAGGTGTAAACACCAACGGATGAGTAGATGTTGGTTCATGTTATGTTCACCAAAAATGTAAGAGAGGGGGACCAATAATGTTCAAGGCCCTAGTTCATGGAGGGAAAAGATTGAAAGGCTTCCCTAACTTACCTTGGCTTAACGGGGTGTTAGAAAATGTGAGATGGGAATGATCATGACTATAAGGTCCTTCAGTCACTCTACGAAACCAAAATACAAAATTGGGATGGCTGAGCCAATTTTTAGGTTCAACACTACACCTCAAGAAGTTGTACACCCGAGGGAAAAAGCATGGTCCTAGGATCATAGCATAGTGAACTGGCATCTCTCACATGCGTTGGTGTCTGTACGACCAAAAAAATAGAGAGACAAGGTCAAACCTAGGAAAACAAAATAACGACTCAGCTAACTACTTAAAAAGGGCCAAAGTAATCCTATTAATTAAACAAAATATGCTTTAATATGATAAATTAAAAATGTGAGAGTTAGGGTGGCAAGAATGACCTCACAAAGAAATTCATTCACAAACTAGCTCTCCAAAAGCACATTCACCTATACATGAAGAAGAGAAAAAATGTTGGGTGGTTGTATAGGGGCCTGCCTCAGTCAAATCTCCATTTAAGTGTTTCCACCTCCACAAACAACCAAGAAAGTGAGTATGATAAAGAAGGTAACATAACGAAGAACACTAAAACACTACAAAATAGTAAATGTGCTTACTCTACCAAGTAATAGAGGAGAGGAGTGGGAAGCTTACCACCTCCACCAAGGGCAATCAAGTCTAATGGAGGAGAAAATGAGAGTACTTGAGCCTCTACTGCAATGGTATTGTTCCATAATTTCTCTATTAAAGTGATGGAGTGAAGTTGGTTCTACAATGAATCATGAAAGTGCTACTAGAAGTGCTTGAGAATGCAATAATTGAGTGCAAGAGTGTGAAGAAGGTAAACTGAAAGCTTGGAAGAAGTTGAAGGGTATGTGCAGGATCATGATGGGCCAAAAAGTTGCAATATGATGGGTCTATGGCTGATGACTTTTTTTTACCCAAAATTGATGAAATGAAAAGGGATTTTAAAGGATATTCTCATCTTTACACCAATATAAATTATGTTTTAAGTTGAATTTAATAAGTAATTATTATTCATTTTCTATTCAAATTATGACTAAAGTCCTTATTGATAGGTTGATTGAATTTTTTTTATAGCTTTCAAATGGTATCACATTTTTTGAATCCAAAACATTTGTCACATTCTATGCTTTGCATACTATAGGATTAAAAAAAAAATGAATTTCATAAAGTTTTGACCAAGTTAAGGTGGTCAGACATACGAGTTTTTTATATTTTTTAAAATTTGTAATAAAAAATTCATAATTAATTATTTACTTAAAAAAATTACAAAAATATATGCATCACATCGGGACATGAGTCATCTACTTATATCTAAAATATTATAAAAAAATATTATTATTTTATTGCTGTTAGGGTGGTCAGACACACACCTACTTCTTAGTTTTTCCCTAAGATTTTAATTACTACTACATTGAAATTTGAAATTTTCACCAAATAGATTTTTTTTTAAACATACCTAGTAGTTTAGAAACTACATTCAATTTGCTACAAATTCTATTCTTACATATTTTTGAAATAATATAGATAACTCATTCACTTTTTTATGTCAAGTTGCCTAACTCTGATTTTTCCATTTTTTTTGTCAATTAAGGGCCTATTTTTTCCATGATGATCCTACACATACCCTGAAATGCATGTAGAAGGAGGTAATTTGTAGGAGAGATGAAGAAAATGGCCATATTTAGGTCAGTTGGTCGAATGGGGCATTACAAGTCAATTGCTAATGAGAAGTGTAGGGCCTCTATAGGTTTAGCCACAAGAATTTTCCAGGGACGTAAGCAGGCCACACAGATGTCTATGCATCACGTTGGTGTCCCCAATAGAAATTTCCCCACTGACACTCAAAATGAGCACCAAGTGGAATGAAAGAAGTAGGCTTAAGTGTAACCAAGCCTCTGAACTTGGTTCTCTTAAGTGGAGAAGGGGAAAATGGGAATTTGCATAAGGGGTGTAAATTCACTCCTATACAATAATTTAGGCCCAAGATCCAGTTTGTAATGTCACACCAAAAAAAATTGGGGTCCATACCTATTGGTCGATTGGATCTATTGGGCCTATTTTTTTAATTGAATTGGTCAAATATATATACACAAAATGTAAGGAAAGCTTAAGGACGCAAAACAAACTTTCCTAATGTCAAAACATAGAGAAGAAAGTAGATATGTCTTTAAATTTTACAATTATAATTCATTTAGATGCACATGAAAGGAATACTAGAATAGAGAAATAAACTCAAGCACAATTGACACCAAATTTATGTGGAAAAACCCTTACAGGAGAAAAACCCACCAAACCCAAGAAAAAATTAGTTGTATTACAGTAATCAAATTACATACATGTTATAGACTCTCCTTCTAGATGTCAATTTTACAACAACTTTTCCCTAATCAACCTCATACATAATAAATTTTGATCAATCTACGTTATTTTTCACTGTTACAACACATATACAACATACAATGAAAAACATTAATAGATCATTCGATCATCCAACTATCGAACTCTCAAACTCTATCATAGTTACAATACATTACAATGAATAGTAGCAACCATGAATCACTTGTTCTTTGTACAATCGATTTGGCTCAACTTCCTCTGTAGAGCAACTGTCAAACTTCCCAGACATTCAAACAATGACCTTCCAAGTCAACAACATCCTCCACTTAACAACTTACACCTTAGTAGTCCACCAAGTTTGTGTTATTCACTTTACATTGCACTATTGTTGAGCACTCAACAAGCTCCCAAGGTATGGTAGTAACTACACTACCACTAGGCTATTGGCAGACTTTCGTACTGCACTACTGCTACACATCTAGTGAATGCCTACAGTATGGTAGTAACCACATTACTGTACCTTAGTGTAAAGACACCTGTGGTATGGTGATATTCACTGCACTACTGCTCGACAGCTGAGAGGCTCTCACGGTGTAGTGGTAACCACAATACCACTCCTCTCTCTCAATCCCCTAGAAGTATAGAGATACAAGCATAAACATAACACTTATGAATTCTTTGTTGTTCGGTGATAGTACCAGGGTTATACCAGTGAGTTTGAGATACATTTTCTCAGAAATATCCCACTTGATGAAGAACTTACTCAACCCTTTTCAATACCTAAAGTCATTAAATATTTTGGACCCCAAGGCCCATCAAATTTGTGTACCATCTGAACTTATCCATGCTCATTGGATTTGTCAATGCGTTAGTAACATTCTTTAGAGTATCCACCTTTTCCAAACTTAACTTTCCATCCTCCACCATATCTCATACAAAATGGTACTACACATCAATATGTTTTGTCCTGGCATGGAAGGTTGAATTTTTTGCCAGAAAAATGGCACTTTGACTGTCAGAGCAAAGAATAATCTTCTCTGCATCAAAACAAATACTAGAACATAATCTCCTAATCCAAATGGCTTCCTTATAGGCATGAGTTGCTACCATGTACTCAACCTATGTAGTGCATAGCGTGACTACAGCCTATCACTTTCTCATCCAACTAAGTGCACCACCATTCATCATGAAACTATATCCATTGGTGGATCTTCTATTGTCAATGTCTCCTACCCAATCAAAATTCACATACCCACAAATGCTTAGCATCCTTTGTGATTCAACCGAATTACCATGGTAACACAAAGCATATTCTGAAGTGCCCTTCAAATATCTAAACACTCTTTTCACAGCATCCCAATGTGTTTAAATGTTAAGCTTCCTCTATGATTCAATTCTTTGTGTTACCTCGCTTTTTGCTTTTCAATACTCCCATCTAGACCTATTTTCCTTTTAAAAACCCATTTGTAGCCCATAGGCTTTCTACCTTCAGGCACTACAACTAGATCCCAAGTATCATTCTTCTTTAACTATGCCATTTCTTCATTCATGGCTTCCAACTAGGAATCTGAATCACTCATTTCAACTGCCTCTTTTATAGTCCTAGGCTCATCAGTATTAGTAATCAAAGCATAGGTCAAGTAGAATCTAACATAAAAGAACCCATACCTATTAGGTTTCTTCTTCTCATGTGTAGACCTCCTCACAAGCTGAGGCTAAGGTTGTAGTTCTTCTTCAGAACTCTTAGAGCTTCTCGAACTCTCCTTAGTTTTAGGTATACTATCAATGTGTCGTTCCTCTTTTTCAGGAGTTGGAGGTATTTCAACAAAATTATTTTCCTCTTTTTTTTCTTTCATTTTTGACTGCATTTTCATTGAAGAAGGTTTTAGCTCTCAAAATATTATGCTTCTACTACAGACAACCTTTTTAGTCACATGATTCCAAAGCTTGTATAATTTCACACAAATTTCATAGCCAATGAATATAAATTTAACAACTTTGTTCTCCAATTTTGATCTCTTTACATCTGTCACATAAGCATATGCTTCATAGCCAAAGACATGAATGTGTCTTAGAGAGGGATTCTTACCAAACCAAGCTTCCATGGGAATTTTATCAAAAAGTGCAAAAGAAGGTGATCAATTTACCAAGTAACATGTTGTAGCCACAGCCTCAACCTAGAACTTCTACTCCAAACTAGCATTGCTCAACATACTTCTTACCTTCTCCATCAACATCCTGTTCAACCTTTCAACAACTCCATTTTGTTACAGAGTGTAATGTGTTTTCTTATACCTCTTAATTCCATGGTCCTTGCAAAAAAATTCAAATTATACAGAACAAAATTTACCATTGTTATCTATCCTCAACCATTTGATTTTCTTACCAGTCTTATTTTCAACCAAGTTCTTGAACTCTTTAAACTAACTGAACACTTTTGATTTACTTTTTAGAAAATATACAAATTCCCTTCTCGAATAATCATTAATGAATGATACATAATATTTTGAATTCAACAACGAAGGAACATTTACTGGACCAAAAACATTAGTGTATATAATCCAAAAAACCAGAATATTTGTGAGGACTAAAGTAAAAAGAACATGATGATGTTTTCTATATATACAATGTTCACAAAATTCAAATTCTAGATTACAATCATCAAGCCCCTCAACCAGGTTTTAATTTTTTCAAGGCTTTTAAACCTTTTTCACCAATATGATCTAGCCTTTGATGCCAGGGCATAGTCTTCTTTGTTGGGAGTTTCAGCTCCAAAGAATTAGCCCCTATAGGGACTTTAGTCTCCTTTAATACATGAACAACCTTCTATGACTTTGTAGAGACACTATTACATTAACAATGTAAGTGCATCCAACTTATATAGAGTACCAATTCAGGCAGCCCTAGCCAGCACCATCGAGCCTCTAGTCATTTTGTAGCCATTGCTAGAGAGCGAGACTTGCACTCCAACATCATTTAGCTTACTTATAGAAAGAAAATTTTGAGCTAGACCTAGTATATGCATTACACCATCAATTCCCTTAATTCTTCCATTGGGAAACTAAATTTTGACTCTTCCACAGCCAACAATTTCCAGAGACATGAATCACTTGCCAAGTACACCTTTCCACCATCGTATTTTTCATACTTAATAAACTAGTCTCTATGAGATGTCATGTGGAAAGATGCTCCAGAATCAATCAACCAGACATCATCTAATGCCCGCATTGCCAAGGCTACAATGAAGGCATCTGCATCACTCTAAGAAGAATCATTATCAAAAGAGTTCTTCTTCTTCTTCTTTTTCTCCTCTTTGCAATCCTTTCTGACATGACCAGGTTTCCCACAATTCTAGCACTTCACCTTGGACTTCTTTCCAAGAGACTTTGATCTCCCTTCTAATTTCAATTTGGACTTTTTTTCTTTCTTCTTGCCTTTTTCTTTTGATATGCCTCAAAAAACAAGATCCTTCTTCACCATCTTAGAATATTTCCTTCTCATTTCTTTTGATAACAAAGAAGCAACCACATCTTCCATATTGAAAGTGGTTGTTGTGCTCCCAATTTCCATCACTAAATGATCCCAAGAATTGGGAAAAGAACACAACAAAAGCATATAGTGATCTTCATCATCAATTTTCACACTCACAGATGTTAACTGAGCAATCAATGTGTTAAACATATTCAGATGATCACCGTGGATGCCCCTTCCTCCATCTTCAAAGAGTATAACTTCTTCCTTAAGAAAAACTTATTCACTGGGTATGTGTAGGATTATGATGGGCCAAAAAGTTGCAATATGATGGGTATGCGGCTGACAAATTTTTTTACCCAAAATTGATGAAATGAAAAGGGTTTTAAAGGAGATTCAGCTTTCCACCAATATAAATTATGCTTTACTTTGAATTTAATAAGTAATTATTATTCATTTTCTATTCAAATTATGACTAAAGTCCTGATTGATTGACTATTAAAACATCTATAGCTTTCAAATGTATCCCATTTTTGAATCCAAAACATACGTCACACATTTATTTTGCATACTATAAGATTAAAAAAATAAAAATTGAATTTCATGAAGTTTTGACCAAGTTAAGGTGGTCGACATCGAGAATTTTATATTTTTTAAAAGTTGTAATAAAAAATCATAATTAATTATATACTTGGAAAAATTACAAAAAAAATACATCATCAGGACATGAGTCCTCTACTTTATATATAAAGTATTATAAAAAATATTATCATTTTATTGTGTAGTTGGGTTGGTTGACAGAACCTACTCTTATTTTTCCTTGAAATTTAAGTACTACTACATTGAAATTTCAAATTTTCACCAAATAGATTTTTTTTTTTTTTTTTAAACAAACCTATTAGTTTAAAAACTACATTAAATATTCTACAATTTCTATTTTTATATATTTTTGAAATAATATAGATAACTTATTCAAATTTTTACGTCAAGTTGCCTAACTCTAATTTTTTCTATTTTTTTGCCACTTAAGGGCCTGCTTTTTCCATGATGATCCTACACATACCCCGCTAAGGACTTACCCTGATAAATATATCCAAGCTTCTTCCACAAAGAATATGCAGTCTTCTCTTCATGAATGTTCAAGATAACAAAGTCTGCCAAACAGAGTCTTATCAACCCTTTTCTTTTTCTCTATGAGGTCCCAATCTTCTTGCTTCATTCTAGACACAACAAGCCAAAGATCTCGATCCACAAATAGGTCTTCCATTTTGATTTTTCACAACTCAAAATTGCTACCATTGAATTTCTCAATTTCAATCTTTCCTGATGTGCTTGTCATTTTAATCTGTAATTTAAATTACCACACTTCTATGAGACTCCCACTAAATAGGATTGACACAAAAAAACCCCAACCTACCCACAAGGATAACACAACTAGCCAATCTCTGATACCACTTGTAAGGAAAGCTTAAGGATGCTGAAAAAACTTTCCTAATGTCAAAACTCAGAGAAGAAAGTAGACATGTCTTTAAATTTTACAATTACAGTTCATTAAGATGCACATGAAAGGAATAACAGAATAGAGAAATAAACTCAAACAAATTTGACACCATATTTACATGGGAAAACCCTTACAAGAGAAAAACCCACCACACCAAAGAAAAAATCATTTGTATTACAATAATCAAATTACATACAAGTTACAGACTCTCCTTCTAGATGTCAATATTACAACCAAAAATTTTCCCTAATCAACCTCGTATAGAATAAATTTTGATCAAACTATGTTATGTCTCACTATTATAACGTATATACAACATACAATGAAAAACATTAATAGATCATTCGATCATCCAACCATCAAACTCTAGAACACTATCATAGTAACAATATGTTATAATGTATAACAACAACCATGAATCACTTGTTCTTTGTACAATCAATTTAGTTCAACTTCCTCTGTAGAGCAACTATCAAACTTCCTAGGCATTCAAACGACCACCTTCCAAGTCAACAACATCCTCCACTTAACGGCTTACACATCAGTAGTTCACCAAGTCCATGCTATTCACTTTACACCATGCTACCGCTGCATAGACAATAGGATCCTGAGCAGTGGTTGTATATCGTACTACCTCCAGACAAGTTGAGAGTGACTGAGGTATGGCGGTAATTGCACTATGACTAGGCTATTGATAGGCTTCTACAGTATGGTGGTATACTGCAGTATTGCTATAGATCCAGTGAACTCCTATAGTATGGTGGTAACCGCATTACCACACCTTAGTTTAAAGACACCCGCGATGTGGCAGTATCCACCGCACTACCACTTGATAGCTGAGAGGCTCCTATGGTATAGCGGTAACCGCACTACCACTCCTCTCTCTGAACCACCTGGTGGTATAGAGGTACAAGCATAAACATAACACTTATTAATTCTTGGCTGCTCAGTGATAGTACCAAGGTTATACTAGTGAGTTTGAGACACATTTTCTCAACACAAAAGATACCACCATAGTTAGCATTGAGTGGCTAAGAATTTTTATTTTTGTACCTAAAAATCACACCTTTTGTAATATTAAAATTAGTACCAAGGTTGAGGCACCCTTCACATTATTATGCCACTTTCAAAACACCTTGAAATATAAAAGGGGGTATTTATGTACCATTTATCTCATTATTATAGGTTAATAGGCGGGTAATCCCACAATACTAGTTTACAATTTTTTTGGAGATCCTGATTTTTCCTAAAATCACATATTTTAAAAAATATGATAATTTAAGCATTGAAAACTTCCATTTAAAGGATTCTAGTTGAAGAGAGCTTGACCAAACCACCTTAGATCAAACCCCCTTAGATAGAACCCCGCTAGTTTCAAACCATACCTATAATGGAGTCTCCTTTACACCTATCAAAATGTTGATAAAAAAACCACATTTGATTTACCTTTAGGGGGATCAAATGAATTCATTTAATTTAATTTTTTTTGTAAGTATGTATTCCTTATTATAAGCTTCCAAAAAGATATAATTTTAAATAAATTTAATTTAATTATTATAAATATTTATTTCTAATTTCTTGTGAATGTAGATTTTTCACCGAAAATCAAGCTCTATATTCTGCACATATGGAAAAATAGCAGATTATCAATTTTCTTTTTTGAAAAATATCAATGCACTAGATATTGAATTCCTTGACCCAAAAAAAAATTAAAAATGGATTTTGATACACACAAAAAAAGTAATGTTGTATATAGTTTGCATGTGTTTGAATTGTAATTGGTTTAACTTTGAAGCTTTATTAAGGAAAAAATATTCAATAAAACACTATGAAACCAAATGAAATCACTAGATATCATAGTTAAAAATCAAAATTAAAAAAAACTAGAATTTTATCCTTCATGGAAGAAAAGTTATGTTGTATATGGTGAGCATCACTCCTTAAAAATGGTGTTTACTAAAAAAACTATTTTTTGAAGGAGATTGAAAAAGGAGTGCGATTGGATTCCAAATTTTTTGAAATAAATATATTTAGAATCTATAGACAAAATTTCACGACTCACTAGTTTGCATCATCTTCAAATTCCTCATATTTTAGCTACAATAGGTGCCCAAAAGTTAAGATTTAGTTAGAAAAAATAAGTTTAGTGTCAAGTTTTCCCAAAAATTGTAAACTAGTATTGTGGGATCACCCAGGCCCATAGACTCATAAATTGATCTATTTTTGTTCTTACAAGCTATGTCAGTGCATTTTGTAACATTATATTATTCAAAATGTCATTTTTTCTTGTATTTACTTCCTTTCCACTACCATATATTTAAAAAATAGGTACTCAATATCAATATGATTCATCCTCTTATGAAATTTTGGGTTATTTTAAAAATATATGACACTTTAACTCTAAAAATGAACCATAATGGATCCTACCTCTAGGATAACATTTAAACATAATATCTTAAGCTATATGGTTTCCTTATGAGTATGAGTTGATTTAATATACTTTACTTATATTGTTGAAAAGGAAACCAAAACCTATCAAATATAATCCAACTAATTGCACATATAAACATACTGGAGGTTGATATCCATTATTTGTTCTTATGCACTCAATATCTCTAACCCAATCTAAACCAAAAAATACATGAATATAAACGTAACATATTCCCCATGTAGGATTTCATGATAAGGTAAGTAACAATCAATGGTAGCTTATAAATACTTGAATAACCTCTTTATTATATCTAAATGTAGTTGTCAATAATTATCCATAGATTGACTAAGAACTCCCATTGCTTGGTTAAATTCTTATCTTGTACAAAATATAACATATATATAAAAATGCCAACTGTAATATCATAAGGTACTCTAATCATTTACTCCAATTCACTAAGATTAACTAGACACTACATAATTGATAACATTGTCTCCATTGTAAGAAGAACATAGATTATCCTAGAAGCTATCATTTTAAGCCTCTGCAACACTAAGTTCACATACTTAGTCTAACCCAACTAAATTTTGTATAATTCACTCTATCTGTTTTGATCTCATCCCTAATATGTACTTTTATGCCTCTAAGTCCATTTAAAATTATGCTAAAATTGAAGACATAAAATCACAAATCAAACATTTCTCATTATTGAAAAATAACATATCATCAACATATAATGAAATAATCATATGATAATTTTCCATCTTACAATAGATGTAATGATCTAATTTCAATCTAAAAAAATGGAAAAACAACAAAAAGGAATTAAATTTTTTACACCACATTCCTAGATGACTCTTAAGACCATACGAAGACTTTTTAAACTTGTAAACAAAATTTTCTTTAAAATTTTCACTGTAGTGCTCTAGTTGTGTCATATAAATATCTTCCTCAAAATCGCCATGAAGGAATGTTGTCTTAATGTCCATCTACTTAACCTTAATATAACAAGTCATAGCAAGAAATAATATAAATCAAAGGGATATTAGATTTTATAGTAGATAGATAAGCAACAACCCTTCACAATCAATCACACCATGTCCTTCTCTAAACTAATATTAGACATTAAATTTCCTTTAAAGTCCAGTTTTCATCTAGAAATATTTTCTCCATTAGCCTAAGGTATTAAATCTCACATATTATTTTTTTCCAAAGGAACCATATCTTTATCCATGACCACCTTCCAAGGCTATGCATCATCAATATTCATAACCTCCTTTAATTTTTCTAATTATTATATTTAGAGATAAAAGTAGAAATATTGCTCCAATTAGGGGAAATTTACGTTTCTAGTTTCTTCCTTTTCTGATTGGACCTCCTTAGTTACTAAGGTTGACATTCTTTCTCTTCTTTAGAACTATCTAAGATATATTAGTCTATTGGGTTAGATAAACCACATCTTTATTTTCATCCTTCCTTGGCTATAATAATATGGAAGAATATGTAACCTATATAAACATAAAATTTCTTCTATATAGTAAATATATTAGTCATATGGTTCCAATGCTTGTATCCTTTCATATTTGTACCATAACCAATGAAGATGTATTTTATTGCATTGTTCTCAAACTTTAACTATTTATCCCTAGGCACATGTGAATATGCCTTCAAACATAGAAGGGAAGATTTCTCAATAAGTTATGTTCTTATAAACACACCTTTGTAGTTGTTTTACCAAAAATAACTAATGTAGGAGACATACTAACTGAACATAAACGCACCTTTGTAGTTGTTTTACCAAAAATAACTAATGTAGGAGACATACTAACTAGGTAAGTAGTTGTGGAAACTACTTTTTACCAATACATTTTTCCTAGGCTATCCCCACAAAACATACATCTAGCCATCTCTATCAATATACTATGCATTATTTATGCAAATAAATTCTATTGAGTGGTGTATGGATTTTTCTTATGTATATCTATCCCATGATGCTTATCAACTATATCAAAATATTCTCTAAAAAATCATTACTATGACTATTATTTTCCACTAGAATGTTACTATTTTGAAAATGAACAAAGACTTTATCTATACTTCTACATAAAATATCCATTTATTTCTACTATAATCAATGAAATAAACACAATATAGAGATTTAAAAATAGAAGGAACATCAATAGGACTAAATAGATTAGAATGGATTAAATCTAGCAACCCAAAATATCATTTAACCCACATATGCAATTTTAACAAAAATGAAATTCAAAATTATATTCATTTAACCCTTCTCACTGACCTATCCTTTGGTTCCATAATATTCTTTTTAATTCTTGTAGTATAGTATTCAAAGAATCATCACCCTTAAGTACATAGAAATCATGACTATCGTAAGTAGAAAGTAAAAACCTCTTTAGTTTTTGTTCTAACAGTGAAGATAAATATTTTTGCATCACGTAAATATAGGAATTTAAGAATAATTACACTAAATTATGTATAAATCTAGCTTAATATATAATGTGAATCTAAACACCCTTAGCAAAACCATTACTCATTTAACCATATCATACAATCCACTTGAGAGAACAACCTTCACAACTACATAATTCTATTATCTTATAGAAAATAGGTTCCATCCTAAAATAGGAACATATAGTACATTGTGTATCCCCCTAACCCGTTTATTAGTGAATTAAATTAAAACATCACCATGAAATAAAATATTTATATTTAACCATATCCTATATACCTTCCCACCATCATATGTTTTATATTTTGTAAACAAAATTTGATGTGAGGTCATCTGGAAAGAGGCTCCATAGTCTCAACCATATAATTGTCTATGCATGATTAGTCAAGGCACTAATAAAATAATAACCTTCATCTTGGGAGAATCTCTCATAGCCATCTTAGGAATCCTCCTTTTTCTTCTCTTTCTTCATTTCTTTTATTAAATATCTTAGATATTTGGTTTCTCTACAATTCCAAAGTTTAACCTTAAACATACCGAGAGATTTTATGAGAGTTAGTTTGAAGTGAGAAATAAGATAGGATCTATTTTTTCATAGATCCAACAAAACTACAATTAAAAAATGATCAAATATCAAAATAGAGGAAATAATATATTATCTTAAAATAGAAAAGATAGAGACACATCCCTACTCAAATATATAAAAAATAATGGTTTATGAGAAGTGGTATGTAGATCCAAAAGACTTTTAAACTCAACTACCCATGTGTGGGAGAGAATGGCGCATGTATCTAATGTATTATGATAGGAACACTCATATTAATCATGTTTAACTATCCTCATAAGATTAATAATCAATGGAAAAATGAAATATCCCCTAACATAAGCAAAATTAAAAACCTACACCAACATACCCTTTAGTGTAGCTTATCTAAGTGAAAAAATTGGTCCTAAAAACGAATCCGCCAAAAAATTAAAGAGATAAGAATGAAGAAATACTAAGCCCTTCCAAAAGTAGAAACTTATCACACCCAAACAAAGCTCACAACTCAAGCAAATTTCTCTCAAGAAATATGTATGTCCCACTAAATCAATCTCCATAGCCAATATATACTAAAGTAGATAATTGTGAGTACCCAAAATTTAGCAGAGAATATACTTCTTTTCTTTCTAGTATAACTCATGGAGCTCCTACATGAATCGAGAGACCATGCCCAAAACATATGAAATTTATAGTCATATATGAGTCAAATAGATCAAACTCCCAACAAGTTTTCAAAATAAAGTTCAATCAAACAAGAGTGAAGAACACTTAGCCTCAAGTTTGAACCTTTTTGTAAATGGAATATTTGCATACTTATATTCAACCATGCAAAATATAGAGAGAATATCAAGAGCATACCTAGGTTGTGCAAGGAGGATACTTGAAGATGACTGAGTGATCACAATACCCAAAAAACAATGCACAAGACCCAAGTCTCACATCAATTCTGTGTCATTTAAAAAAAAAAATTAGTAACTTCATGGTGGATGAGTGATTTTCTATGATCAACAAATTCCCAACATACAAAACCAAAAATGTTAAAGTATCATCCTCCTAAAAAATTAATATATTTGAATAAAAAAGAAATCATGTGAGACCATTTTTCTTAAGGAAGGAATTAATCTTGGCATACCAAGACCAAGGAGAATGATTGAGGCTATAAAGAGACTTCAAAATATGTAAAAATAGTTAAGAATCGTGTATGAACCCTTACAACATATCCATGAATATTTCCTTTTGAAGATCACTATGAAGAAAGATAATTCACATGAATCTAATGAAATTCTCAAAAATAGGTTTCAACTATAGGGAGGAAAATCCAACTAGAATTCATTTTATAATTAGATGAAAAGTTTCAATTTAAATAATTTGAGGAACTTGTAAGAATCCATTTGCAACTTAGCGAGCCTTATGCTTGTCAACTGACCCATCTACTATAATTCCTTTCTAATAGATCCACTTTAATTGAACAAGGTTTCTTCCCTTAGGAATATTGACTAGATCCCATAAATAGTTCCTATGCAAGGAATTGAACTCTTCCTACATAGAAGCATCCCACTTGGGGATTCCCAAAAGTATTAGGTATCTAAAGATGAAGAGAAAAAGATATGTGGAATCTAACAAAATTGTGACAATTTTCCTCTAGAATATATGGATCACCAACCCAATCACTTGCTAACTGCAATTTTTAATAGGTACAAAGAATCCTTGAGGCTCAAGAGTGCGGAGGAGATCATAAGAATTAAATGATTACTATGAGAGAAATGTGAAATCTATTAGACACATAGGATATTTGAGAGGGGGCTATAATTTTTTGTACATAAAAATAATCAAACCCTCATTAATCCTTAAACTCTTATTAACTTTTAAATATTCATTAAGCATCAGCAGAATGTAAACACATGAAACATAAAGACATTCAACACCATACACAAGAGAACACCAAATTTACATTGAAAAACATAATCAGGGAAAAACCACGATGAGGATTAGCTTACATATATATGAATAACAAAACCAAATATAATAGGAACACTATCAAGGGGCTCACTAAAAAAAAGAGAAGAAATCCTCACTACCGAGTGCTCATTTCCCAAACGACTCATTATCCCAAAGGAACAAGAAAGAAGAAAACTATTACAAAGAGATTCACTATCTCAGAGCAATATGAAAATTCCACCACTAAAATTTTGCACCATCTACAACCTTTGGCTCACTACCTCCAACAACTTTATAGTGCACACTGAAAAATGTCAACACCACCTCCTCACTCTATCCAATTCCTAGGAATTTAAGCTCACACTCAGATAAGCACACTTGATCACATTCACAACTCTTACACACCTTACACATGACACACACATCTCCAATAGTTCGCCCTACATTTATACCATCCATGACCTTAAAAAAATCTTCAAGGATGACCTTAATAAAACATATGCACCTCAAATATACAACACAAAATAGGTTGACACCAAATACTTGTATTGTGGAAAGAAGTGAAATCAAACCATTTGATGGGTTAACTAGCACCAAAATCTACACTGACATACTTAACCACACTTCCACAAACAAGAAACAACCTCCACAATTGGTGCTAGTATGCCTCATCATCCAAAAATACACTAAAACTAACAAATTACCACATACACACCTCTAAAATATTGAAAAAGAATCATAGACCACATAGAAACACTTCACAATATCCCAAAATATTCCAAAATAATCAAAATATTAAACAACACTACCATGACCACTTGAAACTGCATAACACATTCATTTTTTTCAACCAAGCACATTGCCATTGAAGACAACTTATGAATCCAAGCTTGTAGAACAATTGCACACTAAAAAATCTAGGGAAAGGTAGGTATAGAAAATATTAGCATGTTCACAAATCCACAAGACAGGAAACAAAAATATTGAGAAATTGGGAGCAATTCCATTTCTCCTAGACAACCTTCTTCATGGGCAAACACTGTGTGAAACACAACTTCCTTTGTCGCACGATCCAAAACCTAAAAAATTGGATATAACACCTATGAACACCTGTAATTATAACATCCAAACCACATAATCATATCTTCAACCATGAATAAATGTGGAGGACAACATTGAACACTCTTTTATCCAAATTTTCTCAAAAGCACTTGGATCGCAAGTGAACCAACTACATCAAAAAAACCACAAAATATCCTAAACATATCTACATCACATGCAACACTTTCTCAATACTGCAACCACTTCTCAGCATAACCACACTATAGGTTTACATCAAAAGAAAATAAAGATAACAACATAGTGCAACACTCTCCAATGACTCTAACAATTTCCACACTAGATACTAATGACAACACTAATAACAAAACCAACAATCTACAACAAGTCCAATAATAGGGGTTGAAATCAATGAAAACACTAATGACAACACCAACACTCTCCAATAATCTCCCCCTTTATCATTGATGTCAATACAAGCTATGAAAAACCATCAAAAAAAAATCAACTCTGCATCAAGCAACACTCCCCTTCACTAGGGTGTAGTGTTGGAAAATCTAACCCTTTATATTTTGTCACTTATTTGGGCCCTCCTATTTAAAATGGACATAATAATGCCTTAATTTAGTGTTGTTAAATTTACCTTATTACATTTACACACTTATTTGGGCCCCCTTAATTAATTGATCATAATTATGCCTTAATTGACCATTTAATTCATCTATAAGCCTATTAATACACATTTTCTAAAGGGGAAACCCAACATTAATTAATTGCTAAACATAACACTTCACATTGAAAAATGTGTGTCCTAGGTTTATGGACCTGGGACCCATTCACCCATGGGCGAATGGGTCTTGTTGAAACCTTAGGACCTAAATTTAAATTATGTTTCTAGCGGTATTTTAGCATTTCTAAATCCATAATTCAATGTTGGTGTGTGATATTTGAATTTCAAGAAATTAAGGATACATACCTATAAATAAAATGTTATTTCACTATTTTTCACCTAGGATTTCAAGTGTTCCATCACATGAGCTAAGGTTATGGTCAAAGGCATTCAAGAGAAGATATATTAGAGTTTTATTGCACCATTCAAAATCCATTCATCGTATCAAATTCTTTTTGAATCATGCATGTTTTTGGAGCTAACATTGAAATGTTGGCTTCATGATTAGGTCATGCATTCAAAGCATCATTTAAAGAAAGATTCAAGTGTCAAGATCCACATCTAATTTAGGCATCTCATGAAATTTGTAGACTTCCTTAGGTCTCCATTATCAAAGATTCATTCAAGGGTTTTTTTGAGTGGTAACATAGCTATGTCCATTCGTCATTCCCTCTTTCATGTTTCATTTCATTTCAAGGTTTGATTACCAAAATGGGGTTTGACCAAGGAAAACTCCTATTCACCCAAAATAAAAAAATATGTATTGTTTGGGTGATTGCAGAGTTAGGTTGAAGAAGGCTTGAAGACCATTTAAAGTGCAAGATTTACAATTTTGTCAAAGTTGCAAAAGCTATCAAAATTGATCTCATCTCATAGAAACTAAGATCTCAAAGTGATTTTTGAGATTTTAAATGTGAAATCTAGGGAAAATGGAAGATTTAGATCTGTATAAGAGGCTCCTTAAAGCTACTAAAAACCCCTACACTCAGACCCATATGCCCATGGGAAAATGAGTCTGAGATCAACTTCTAAAAAGAACTTTTGGTGACCCGTACAAAATTCTTTGTTCTTCTTAGATCTGCAATATGTTTTTTGGTTCTTCTTCTATTGAGTTTAATATTATTTTTTCAAGTTTTATATTTCATTTTGGAGTTGGTTTTGCTATTTTTTAGTTTTTTCTCCCCAAAGTGTTTTTTCACCTTGGTCCCCATCCTTCAAAATAATAAAATTTCAAGATTCTTACATTGAATTGATTCCACTAAGGGTTGATAATCAATTCATTGTTAGGATCTCATTTCCTAATTAAAAAAAGGAAAATAGGTTTATTTATTATAACTTTTTTGAACCCCCCTTTTTAAACATAGAAAGAAAAAAACACATATTATTTTGTTGTTTCATTATGGTGAACCTAAATTTTGAGCATCATACCTAGCCAATTTGGACTCTATTTTCATCTCTCTATCTAGGTTTTGCATTGATTTGCATTTTATCTAGGGTTCTTCACTTGCATTAGTTTGCATCTTGTGTAGGGTTTTAGGTTTGCACTTTTGCATTCTTTAAAATCTAAAAAATTCAAAAAATATTAGTCATTATTCATAGTGTTTACAACACATTGCATCATCATTAATTTACATTACAAAATTAAATCAAAATTGCATCTCAAATTAGGTCTTTTTTCTTGTCACATAGCACTATTTTACAGTTACATCTAGACCTCATTTTATAGAAATTTGAAACTATAACTCACTATCTAAAATTAGAATTTGAAAACCATAAAAATCATCTCACAAACTTGCAAATTAATTTTTAAAAATATTAAAGTGAGACCCATTCGCCCATGGTCATATGAGTCCTTGATCACAATATTTTCTAAATTTTTGCGCATTAAAAACACTATTCTTACAATTTGTATTTCAGTTTCTATAATTTTTTGTTAGAAACTGATGATCTGATTGCAAACCAGAAAATAGCTTCCATAGAGGAGAAAAACAGAAAAAACAGAGATTGCATAAAAACATACAGTTTGATATATTCGAAAAGACTATTAATTACAAGAGATTATTTGCTTTATAAAAGCAAAGATACCTAAACCTAATCTTATCTTGAGCAACAAGATAGCTCGATAAGATAAAGATGAAAGCCTAAAACTTAGGGATTAAATATGCCTAAGTAAACTTATGCAAAGTGTAATTCAATCATTAATTACACCAACACCCCCCCATAAGTGCAACTTAGGGAGAAGCAAATTATTATGCAAATATGAGTCCCGGCAACAAGGCCTGATCAGGTACTCATGTACAAATGCAAAGAGAGATAAACCCCCCTCAGTGAGATGAATTGCTGTGAAGAAACACTGGAAGAACTCTGATGAAGCAACACTAGAACCCCAAATCCGACAAGCAAGGAAAGATACTTTTGTTTGCAAAATACCAATCGGAATCACAAATGCAACAGCAAACCTGATGCCAAGGAACACTAGAAACTCACATACTGGATCAACTCTGGAATTTGTGAACAACAGTAGATGAAAGGATGAATTGATCCATAATGGTGACAAATCTGGAAGCTGTGTCTCGAAGCCATTGCCAAACTAAAACTAAAACTGCCCATAGGATGAGTACCATCAAGATTTTAGAACATTAACCATAAAACCATGGCCTTAAAATGGAAAAGATCTGAACCAATGAGGATCAAGAACCATAAAATCCCACTGTGAAGTGTGAACCAAAGCAAACCAAAGATGTATCCAGCTAAGCAAGAAAGAAGCTAAAAGGAGACAATTGGAAACCAGACAAACTCATGCGAGTTGTCACCAATACGAAAGATGGATGCAAGAACCCCCCTTAATGGAACTTTATATAATTTCATTTATTACAATAACTCAATGATTGTAAAAGGAGATAATGCAAAACATGCATAAACTACAGAGAAAATGCAAACCTAGTGCATGAAAACAAACATAAACTAATATTCACATCTGCCTCTATGATGAAAAATCTTCAAATTTGATTTTTGAAAATTTTGTTTATAATGAGTAGACAAAAATAGAAACTCAAAAATTTTTTGAAGCAAAAAATAAAACCCAGAAATCATTTTTTGATCTAGCAAGCAGAAGATGAAAAAATATTTTTTTAAAACCTTTAGCTAGAAGAAAAAAATGACGCGTGACAGTTTTTGTGCAGCTATTTTCTCCAGATATGTGAAAGAAATAAAAAAATTGAAAGATACCCAGATCGTATTTCAACCCTGGCTACAAAACCCAGAAATAATTTTTCCTACAACTGAGTGGAAGCTAGATTTATTAAGCAAAACTAAAGATGGCTCCAATAAAAAACAACTTTCATCAAACCTCAATATTTTCCAATGCTCTGAATCGAATGGAAAAACTTGATTTGATCCAAAACGCTGCATAAATATACTCAAGGAGAAAAAACCTTGAGGGGCCTCAAACAAACTCTGCAAGGAAATCCTGCAAAAAGGCTGAGAAGGGGCTACGAATCGAGGCTCTGATACCATGTTAGAAACCCATGATCTGATTGCAAACCAGAAAATACCTTCCACAGAGGAGAAAAATAGAAAAAGCAGAGATTGCATAAAAACATGCAATTTGATATATTCGAAAAGACTATTATAAACAAGAGATTATTTGCTTTATAAAAGCAAAGATACCTAAACCTAATCTTATCTTGAGCAACAAGATAGCTCGATAAGATAAAGATGAAAGCCTAAAACTTAGGGATTAAATATTCCTAAGTAAACTTATGCAAAGTGTAATTCAATCATTAATTACACCAACATTTTTGTTATATGAAATTGTTCATATTAACTACAATTGGTTAAATTAAAATCATTGTTGAGTCAAATTTGTATCCAAAAGACATCATTTTTCAGGTTTTTACAAGACTAATTAGAAAATTATCTTGTTTAAATCTGAAAATTTCTTTTACCTACTTACATTGCACTTTACATTCTAATATATTTCATTGCATTTTACCTCTTATCCATTTTGGGTACACCTTGGGTTTTTAAAACTTGGATGAGCTTCACAACTTGGTGTCCTATTGCTAATACTATTATAAGATGTAGTTCGAGACTCAAGTCATCCTATGATACATCCCTCGTCATGAATGTTGGGTTTTCATTATGCTTTCACTCATAGTGTTTAAACTAGTCATCCCACTATAGATCATACCCTTAACACTTCATTTCCTATGAATTCCTTACCTACACCTAATGTGATTGATGTTAATGAAATTATTACTACTATCCCTCTTGAAAACATTAGAAGAATAGATGAAGACCATGCTAAATTCCAATATCTTGTGAATTCTGAATACAATTCTCCTAATGTGATCCCTATGATAGATAATGTAAGGAGAATAATTGAAAATAAAAAAGGAATATACATTTTTTGTGGGTTAGCTAATGTCACTAATTTAAACATGTCCCTAACATAGGTAGTTGTGTTTGGTGCAGGAGCACCTATTTGATTACATGCCTCCATGAGGCCATATTGTATAAATTCATTAGATTAGGTGTTTTAATGTTGTAATAAGGTTGAATGAGCCATTTTTGATATGTTGAGGTCATTTTGAGTCCTAGGAAGTCATAATTTAAGGCATTGTAAAATAATGTTCAAAGTTGAAAATTTGTCAAAAATGAAAAATGGGAAAAAAATTGACAAGTCAAGGTAATTTGAGAAAATTATATCAGTTGTGGTTGATTGTTATGAGTTATTTTTGGTCTTTTATATATAAATAATTCTCACCAAGTTAAGGCAAGAGGGATTTTATTGCATTGTAAGGAAGAGAACATGAATAAACTCATAATTTCTATGGTTTTTACTAGTAAAACAATTTTTTTGACACTAGATGGCCTAGTACTGTACAATAGTCTCTCCTCCATATGAGATGAAATCCTTGTAATTTGATATTTCTATTCATTTTATTTCATTTTATTTCATTAAGTATTGTCAAAGTTCTATGTAAATTTTCCTAGGCGGGTAAACCCTGACCTAGTGTATCTAGAGGCACCTCAAATTGGTCTTTATTTCTTTGTAGTCAATGAAATTTACTCTAATTTTATTTGAAGGTAGATAATTATTCCCTTTGAATGATTTCAAGGTTACAAAGGTTGGGCTTAAGGTTATTTTTGGTTTCTATTAAGTCTTAGGCTTGGAAAACTATACCAGATTGGTAAAAACTAGTGTTTAGGCTAAGTTGCTAAGATTTGATTTGGATAAGTGGTCTAACTTGAGATTAAATGATTTTGGAAGGTTTCCATGGTGTATATAAGTCCTTTTCTTTATAAATTTTAGGTGTTTAGTAAATATTGAAGCCCTTGTCTACTTACTGTTCAGGAAGGACAGTGTTGACACAGTCCTGACTAGGACAGTTTGCAAAGTTGGAGTCTCTTATATTGAGCGGACATCAAAACTTGTTGAAAGGTGTTCTCTTGAGGAGCCTTGTGCTTTTTGAAACTAGTTGAATATGGTGAGTCTTTGTTTGATATGAATCAAGGATGGATGAACTTTGTAGCCTAGATGCCTAATTGTTGCTTTGGGTAGTCTACTTTTGAAAGTTCCTATATTTGGAGTTGTTTATGGTGTCTTGAAGTAACTACAAGAGGAACATAGCCTAGTTCTCTGTTTTGGAGTCTTGAATCAAGGAGAAAGTTGTTGCCTTGTAGATTAATTTGATTTAGTTTATGTTTGAAGGGAATGTGGACTATTTGGAGTGATCTAGGCCTGGTTAGTGTTTTGATACCAACATTTTCAAATTGGATAAGTTGGATAGGAATCTGATAAGTGTTTTTGTGGTCTTAAAGAATGAGATGTATTGGTGTACTAATGATGTGGTTGTTGAGTTTGTTAAATTTGATAAACTTTGTAAAGAAGCTAATGGTGAATGATAGTACTTTCTTCAAAGGTCCTAAATTGAGTTTTGTCTGAGTTTGTTCAATCTGATAATGATGATGGTATGGAACATGATTTTGTTGAAGTTGGATTGCTAACTTGTTGTCTTGAAGTCTTGTAGAAATGAATAATCAAAGAAGTTGTATGAGTTTTGAGGAAAAGGTAAGTGAATTAAGAATTTTATCTTCTCTTGATTCTATTTGGGATTGGAATCCATTGATGAATGAAGGTTGTTGATGATGCTCTACGTCAAATTGGTATTAGATCCTGAAGATGCTCTTGGAAAGTTGTTTTTGGTTTGTGTGTGTGGTTTTTTGTAGGTTGGTGTAGTGAGAAATTCCAAGGGACTAGGTGAGGCAGAGTGTTAAGATAGATTTTTTGAGAAGGTTTATGTAGAAAAAGGGTTCACTGAAAGAGGAAAAAAGAAGAGGAAAATAAAAATAAGTATCAAGAGATGAAAGAATGGAGGCAAGAAATAAAAGAAATTAGTATGAGGTTAGAAAGGCTTGAGGCTGAATTGAAGCAGTTATAATCTAGTTGGCACTTATCAGTTAAGAGGCAAGTTTTTTGGCCTATCAAGAGAGTAATAATGAAGAGAAAACAAGAGAAGAAGATGAAGACTATGTCAAAGGAAGGAGAAAGCAAACAAGTTTAAGAGTTGAAATGAGTAGAGAATGAAGTCCTTGAAGACATGAAGACAACAAATGAAGAAGACTCAATGGAAAAGGTTAAAGAAGACAAGGAGGAGACCACAAGGGTCTCTATATTGTGTTTCTATTTTTCCTTTGTATTATGTATGTGCAGGTTATGAAGAACATTGAGAAGTGTTTGATTATATGATAGAGTTTTGGGACTTCCAAGTTGCAAGAATGCTTGATAGGATAAGGCATAAAAAGAAGAAAAGGAAGAAAGGACCAAAGATAATTTCAAGGAAAAATGACAAAGTACAAAGTAACTGGAAGACCAGGAAGAAGACAATTCAAAGGGACTTGGATTCCTTTACCCCCAAGAGTTTTGTGCAGGACCACCTATTTGATTACATGCCTCCATGAGGCCATATTGTATAAATTCATTAGATTAGGTTTTTTAATGTTTTAATAAGGTTTAATGAGACATTTTTGATATGTTGAGGTCATTTGGAGTCTTAGAAAGTCATAATTTAAGGCATTCTCAAATAATGTTCAAAGTTGAAAAATTGTCAAAAATGCAAAATGGAGAAGAATTGACAAGTCAAGGTGATTTGAGTTAGTTATATCAGTTGTGGTCAATTTTTATGAGTTGGTTCTTTTCTTTTATGTATAAATAAGCCTCATCAATTTGAGGCAAGAGGGAGCTTTTTGCATTGTAAGGAAGAGAACAAGAATAAACTCAAATTTTCTATGGTTTTTACTGGTAAAACAAAGTTTTTGAACATTGTATGGCCTAGTACTATACAATAGTATCTCATCCTCCATGTGAGATGAAAGACCTATGATTCTATATTTCTATTCATTTTATTTCATTTAATTTCATTAAGTATTGTCAAAGTTATGTGCAAATCTTCTTAGGCAGGTAAACCCTGACCTAGGGTATCTAGAGGCACCTCAAATTGGATTTTCTTTCTTTCTAGTCAATTAAATTTACATTAATTTGGTGACAAGGTAGATTATTATGCCCTTTGAATGATTTAAAGGTTATAGAGGTTGGGTTTAAGGTTATGTTTGGTTTCTATTAAGTCTTAGGCTTGGAAAATTGTACCATACTAGGAAAAACCAATGTTCAAGTTGAGTTACTGAGATTTGATTTGGGTAAGTGGTATAACTTGAGATTAAATGAGTTTGGAAGGTTTCCAAGGTGTATAGAGGTCCTTTTCTTGATAAATTTTGGGTGTGTAGAAAATATTGAAGCCCTTGTCTACTTACTGTTCAGGAAGGGCAGTCTTGACACAGTCTTGACTAGGTTAGTTTGCAGAGTTGGAGTCTCTTATATTGAGTGGACATCAAAACTTGTTGAAAGGTATTCTTTTGAAGAGCCTTGTGTGTTTTGAAACTAGTTGACAAATATGGCGAGTACTTGTTTGATATAAATTAAGGATGTATGAAATTTGTAGCCTAGAGGCCTAATTGTTGCTTTGGGTAGTCTAGTTTTGAAAGTACCTATATTTGGAGTTGTTTATGGTGTCTTGGAGTAACTACAAGAGGAATATAGCCTGGTTCTCTATTTTGGAATCTTGAATCAAGGAGAAAATTTTTCCCTGGTAGAGTAAGTTGATTGAATTGATGTTTGAAGGGAATGTGGACTATTTGGAGTGATCTAGGCTTGGTTAGTGTTTTGATATAAACATTTTGAGATTGGATGAGATAGATTAGAATCTGATAACTATTTTTGTGGTCTTGAAGAATGAGATATATTGGTGTACTAATGATGTGGCTGCTGAGTTTGTTAAACTTGATAAACTTTGTAAAGATGCTAATGATGAATGAGAGGACTATCTTCAAGGGTCCTGAATTGAGTTTTGTCTGATTTTGTTTAGTCTAATAATGATGATGGTATGGAACATGATTTTGTTGAAGTTGGATTGCTAACTTGTTGTCTTTAAGTCTTGTATAAATGAAGAATCAAAGAAGTTGTATGGGTTTTGAGGAAAAAGTAAGTGAATTAATAATTTTATCTTCTCCTAATTCTATTTGGGATTGAAACCCCCTGATGAATGAAGGTTGTTAATGATGCTCTGCATTAGTGTTCAATCTTTGGGGTGTACTCAAATTCAAGGTGGAAATCCAATTTTTCTCCTTCCACAACCATAACCTCTATTTTACATACACCAATGTAAATGTTACAAAAACCATACAACCTAATAGAAATGTCAACACTTCCTTAGGTATTTCCACTAGGATTCCCTTTAGCTTTGTGCATTCAAATCTCATAACACCTAATCAATATCCTCTCTCAAATTTACAAGTCACTTTCCATATAAATACATATACATCCCCACCTTATACACCTCCATCCCATAAAATTCAAAATTATCTTGTCCTTAACACACGCTTGCAAAATGTTTCATCCCTCTAACAATAAATTGCTTTATTAAGTCAAAATCAAAACATGGCTAACCTTCATAATATGTCAAAAAAAATCCCTTGTCCTTGGAGATATTGAGAACACAAATGACACAAGGTATAGAGATTCCTAGATTTGAGAAATATGGTGGAAAAGGAAATCATTTAATCCATGTTTTTTCATGTACAACCCTATGTAGTGACTCCATTTTTTAGGATAAACTCTTGGCTAAATTCTTCCCTAGATCCTTGAAGGATACTACTTTGGAATGGTTTATCTCCTTACTAAATAATTCAATAAATTCATTCAATTAACTTATTGATCCCTTCTAAGATCACTTCCAAATACATATGGGTCCTAAGATGACCTTGGCTGATTTAGTGACATGCAAAAAAAAAATGATTAAAAGGTCATTGATTTCATAGCATGATACCAATTACTCTATTCACAAATAAATATTCAAATACCCAATGATGACCTTCAAAGAATGTTTATTTCCACTTTGAAAAATAATTTCCAAACTAATCTTGAGATGTTGAAGTTTCCCTCCTTCACACAATTGTGTACTACCCTTCGTGATTATCAAATTTCCCTTAGTAGTCATGAAGTGTAATCTCCCTCTAGTTGTCTTGGAAAATTTGAATCCATGTCTCGTAACAACTATCAACCATTCAAGAAAAAAAATAATGGTGTTTGACAACTTAATCCCCCTCATCTAGCTCAATAAGTTAAAATCCAAGTGGTTGTTGGGTATGTGTAGGATCATCACGGAAAAAACAGACCCTTAAGTGGCAATGAAATTCAGAAAAATTAGAGTTAGACAACTTGACATAAAAATTTCAATAAGTTATCTATATTATTTCCAAAATATGTAAGAATAGAACCTATAGAAAATTGAATGTAGTTTCTAAACTACTAGGTTTTTTTTTTTTTTAAATCTATTTGGTAAAAATTTGAAATTTCAATGTAGTAGTACTTAATTTTTAGGGAAAAAATAAGAAGTGGGTGTCTATTTGACCACCCTAACCACAATAAAATGGTAATATTTTTGTATAATATTTTAGATATAAGTAGACGACTCATGTCCCAATGTGATGCATATTATTTTGTAATTTGTTTCCAAGTAAATAATTAATTATGAATTTTTTATACAACTTTTAAAAAATATAAAAAATTGTATGTCTAACCACCTTAACTTGGTCAAAACTTCATGAAATTCAATTTATTTTTTAAAATACTATAGTATGAAAAGCATAGAATGTGACACATATTTTGGATTCAAAAACTATGATACTATTTTAAAGTTGTAGATATTTTTTAATCAACCTATCAATCAAGACTTTACTCATAATTTAAATAGAAAATGAATAACAATTATTTATTAAATTCA
The DNA here is from genome assembly GCA_007258455.2 of Sequoia sempervirens. NCBI lineage: Eukaryota > Viridiplantae > Streptophyta > Pinopsida > Cupressales > Cupressaceae > Sequoia > Sequoia sempervirens. The sequence goes on from VDFB02000017.1 coordinate 343,111,016, forward strand.
AGGTAAACCATAATTTATATTGGTGGGAAGCTAAGAGTATCCTTTAAAAACCCCTTTTGTTTCATCAATTTTGGGTTAAAAAATCATCAGCCACATACCCTACACACACCCATCATATCGCCCCTATTTGGCCTATCATGATCCTGCACATACCCTGCTATAAAGATGATGTTAGAACATAATGATCTACTGAGAGGGGAGTGAATCAGTAGATATAAAAAATTTTAGAATTGAAAACCTATTTACAGATTTAACCTTACAACTCAGATGTGCAAATAAAAAGATAAACCAATATAACATTAACATGTGCATGAAACAACAACACATAACACCAAATATACATGGAAAACCCAATATGAGAAAAACCACAATGAAAAAAGTTTATTAAGTCTACTACTCAGATCAAACATCACAAATAAAATCTCCATTACAAAGTTTAGGGATAGAACCCAATGAAGTTTCAACTCCCTAATTTAGAAGCTACATCTTCAAGGATGCTACTACACCTTGTTTTAGGGGGTACAACTCCAAGGAAACTACAATAACCTAATCTAAGCTACAACTTAGTTCAATGAGGCTACAACCTCAATAGGATTACAAGTTCATATGTGCATATAATTAAGTTCTACTCAACCTAAAAATGAACCATTACATCTAATGAATTTTTGCACACCTTGCAACTTACACTACTGTTGTTGAAGATGCACTCTTAGCAACACACCCCTACTCTGCACTCTCTTCTGCTCTGCACTCTCTTGTCTACTGCATTCATAGTTGTACATCACTCTATTAATCACTCTATGCATTGGAAGACTCTTCACCCTTATCCTCACTTTCAGATTCAACACATCACACATACAACTGCTACTTCCCTTGGAAAATTTCCAAAATTATCTTTTCTCATTGACCTGCATTCAATGTCTCGAGATTCTCACACATGATCAAATCTTCTCTAATATTCTACTAGGGTTTCCTTATCTTGAAAACTTCACTAGCAAGCTACCTATATCTCGATCCACACACACAAACCACTATCAAACTCATTAAATAGGCATTTGATAAATTTTATCAGACATCACCATTCACTACATTGAGTCGCCTAACATTAAATCTGGTGCAGAGAATTTTCCTTCATTCTCTCTGTTAAACCCTAAAATATGATTATGCATTTAATTCTCTCTTTTGATCCTTTGATTTTATTTTGATCTCAATCACTTTTGTAATATGTTTCATTGTCTTCAAGATCAAATCTTCTTATTTTGGTCACTAAGGCAATTAGACAAATTAGTTCTATCTCTTGTGTTGGTTTGCAGTTGTAACCCCTATTCACATGGACCAGACAATTGTAGATCTCTTGTTTTGAATTTTGGTTGTTGATATTCTCCTTTCATTCCATGAACTTTAGATCATCGATCTCTATCATGCCTTTAAATCCTGACCATCGGATAAGTGGTCATTCGAATCTCCTTCATTGATCTTAGTGGTATTCACCATAGAACACCATCATCAAAGTCTCACATTGACTAAGTGTTGTTTTGCAACAAGTATACAAAAAAACAAATCATCTATTGTAAAATATCTACCTTAACTATGCATGCCATCATTCAAAACTTTGTCTCTTACATGGTCCATCACCATCTTCATCGTTCTATTACAGAGACTCATTCATATCTCCCTTTGATACCTCCAAGTCTCTTCTTCATACAATACATGCTTGAATAGAGGAAACCTCATATTGTTATCATCCACCACAGACAAGATTCCACCAATCATTATTGTCCACCTGATATTCCACCTTCAATTGTTGTCATTCATAATTGTGCATACATCATCTTCCACTATCTGGTCCCATCACACTCTTCAACGAGCACCATTGAATCAACATGGGATAATCTACACCATTCATCACTGACCTCCCATGTCTTGATCAGGTCCCACTAGAAATCTTCTGAGGTGTACGACCATCGTTCGATCTTCTCCATCATGGATTAATCTCCACTATTCCTTGTAGAACTCATAGGTCTTGATCACATCCCATAACATCTTAGTGGAGTATGCGGGTGACTACCACATGTACATCACTGATGTTAACATCTCACTGAGTCCCACTTAGAATTTCACCTTATTTCCCTATTGAAGAGACATCCAAACAAATCTTGTTGATGATCATTAGTCACATAGATGAAGGCCATTGATGATTTCAACTGTCCACTTCATCGCCATGCTATTGCATCGTAATCCATAACAAGGATGTGGATTACCATTTATCCAGTCTCATAATTCCACATGTTATCTTCATCATCACTCTCATCCACATTATTATGACTAGGTCCCACAAGAAAATGCAACCTTCACATCTCCATGTTGGAGAGACATTGAAAAAAGTCTCAGGGTATGTGCATGATCATGATGGGCCAAAAAGTGGTGATATGATGGGTATGTTTAGAATATGTGGCTGATGACTTTTTTTACCCAAAATTAATGAAGCAAAAAGGGTTTTTAAAGGAGATTCTAAGCTTTCCACTAATATAAATTATGTTTTAATTTGAATTTAATAAATAATTATTATTCATTTTCTATTTGAATTATGACTAAAGTCCTAATTGATAGGCTGATTGAAAAACATCTATAGCTTTCAAATGGTATCACATTTTTTGAATCTGAAGCATGCATCACATCCTATGATTTGCATACTATAGGATTAAAAAAAAATGAATTTCATCAAGTTTTTACCATGTTAAGGTGGTCAAACATATGAGTTTTTATATTTTTTAAAAGTTTTAATAAAAAATTGATAATTAATTATTTACTTGGAAAAAAATTACAAAAAAATATGCATCATATGAGGACTTGAGTCCTCTACTTATATCTAAAACCTTATAAAAAAATTATCATTTTATTGTGGTTAGGGTGGTCAGAAAGACACCTACTTCTTATTTTTTACCTAAAATTTAAGTACTACTGCATGGAAATTTTAAATTTTCACCGAATAGAATTGTTTTTTTAAAATAAACCTAGTAGTTTATAAAATACATTCAATTTTCTATAGATTCTATTGTTACATATTTTTGAAATAATATAACTTATTCAATTTTTTATGTTAAGCTGCCTAACTCTAATTTTTCTAAATTTTTGGCCACTTAAAGGGCCTATTTTTTCCATGATGATCCTACACATACCCCTCACCGACACCATACAGTCTCATCAACAACACTTCCATACTCGTTATCACTCCATCGAGGAGACTTCTCCTAGACTCTCGCTGATACATCAATGTTTCATCGATAAGATAGCTATCGGTTTGTCGAAGAGACATTGCTGAAAATTTTTACAACACTGTATTATCTCATTGATAAATATCCATAGTGCTGCCATTGCTATGTCAAAGAGACATAGCCCATTTTCTTATTAACCATACATTGTCACACTGATAAGAAGAACATTGACCAATCAAATAGAAATCTCTCAATATGTCACAAATCGTGCACTATAAGTCTGAAAGTTCTCCTTACTCCTTATCTCTCTATCAGTAGGTTGCTAAAAGTCTGAACATAAGAACCTCTATTAAGAGGTTGTGAACTTTTGCAAACTTGCAACATGCCGACATATAGTGGTCTCTTCGTACCTTTAGGACACTGCCAACTTAGGAAATGGGACTAGTCACCCTGACGACTATAAAGACATAAGTTGCAACTAATGCCACTAACCACCGATACCAATTCAACAACAAAATATAAATTTGTTCTAAATGCCAAGACTGCAAGTATCCTTAGCGTTTAACTGATAAACCCTAACATCAAAGAGCAGAAATAAAACACTTCTGGGTGGATCCTCACTTTCTCAACGTACACAATATATTTTTGGAAAGCTCCCAAGAAACCTAAATAAAATCTACCATCAGATCCACTACTCTCACACTTATCCTTTATCATTATGCAAATGATCTCCTTTCCCTAGTTTTTCCTTTTTGAAATCAATGACAACTATATTCCAACAATCTCCCCCTTTGGCATTGATGGAAAAACTCAAACTGCTCAACCAAGTACCACTGAAGTGCCAAACCAATTTGATTATTCACACTATAACACAACTCCCCCTATGACATACACCTCATCTCTTCTCACTAAGATTTTGTTTTAAATCACATTTCTCCCCCTTTGACATGAATGGAAAAGAGTACACTCCCCCTAAGGAAATGCACCAATTTTGACAAACTATGTAACCATCAAGTCGTTAGAAATTTTGAAAATAATATTTTACATGACTTGATCACACTATTATTATCCAGGGTTGAATAAATGATCAATGAAGCCCCTATTGGATATATGCTCTATCACTAGAGTTTAGTGATATGAGGTGGGAGAAACTACTACTAGCTTCTACCTCAGGTATTCAAAATGCTTGGTGGGAAGAGGCTTGTAAATATATCAGCCACTTGTTCCTTGGTAGGAACATACTCCATGTTGAATTCCTTATCTACAACCTTTTTCTCTAATGAAGTGATACTTGATTGATATATGCTTTGTTCTAGATTGCATCACTATATTCTTTCAGATATTAATGGCACTTGAGTTGTCACAAAGAATCAAAATAGGCTCATTGTACTCTACTATGATTCCCTTAAATGTTTGCTTCATCTAAAGGACTTGAGTGCAACATGCAACTACTGCAACATATTCTATTTCTATAGTAGAAAGGATAACAGACTCTTGATTTTTACTCATCCAAGAAACTAATATGTTTCCCACAAAGAAAGATCCTCCACTAGTACTCTTTTTTTCATCCACACTTCCAGTCCAATTTGGATTTGTGTATGTAGTGAAATATTTTCTCTTGGGGTACCATAAACCATAGTCAATATTTCTTTTGATGTATCTAAATATTCTTTTCACTGAATTGACATGTGATTCTTTTGGTGCTCCCTAAAATCTAGCTACCATACAAACCGCTTGCATTATATCAAGCCTAGATGCAGTTAGATATAGAAAACTTCCAATCATTGATCTATACAAAATCTGATTTGTATCAAGTGACTCATCTGATTTACTCAACTTGCAACAAATAATCATGTGCGTACTGAGTGGTTTACAATCCTTCATGCCAAAATTTTTAAGCATTTATTTTTCATACTTGGTTTGTGATATAAATATACCTTTATCATTTTTTGTAATTTTCAAACCAAGAAAATATTTGATTTATCCTAACATGGACATTTCAAACTCATCTTGCATGTGAGTAGCAAATATCTTACACATTTTATCATGGCTACCACCAAGTATAATGTCATCTACGTATACTACCACAACAATCATGTGCTCAACTACAAATTTGAAATACAGATTTCTATCTGCACATTCTTTCTTGAATCCTTCTTGTTGCAGGTACTGATCCAACCTTGAATACCAAGCCCTTGGAGCTTGCTTCAAACCATACCATATTTTTCTCAACTTGTAGACATAATCACAATCCTCTAATAGATAGAAACCTTTTGGATACTAAATATATACTTCCTCTTCAAGGTTTCCATTTTGAAATGTAGATTTGGCATCCATTTGATATACTTTAAATCCTTTATACACATAAAATGCCAAAAAAAATCTTCATAACTTCCAATCTTGCAACTAGAGCAAATGTGTCTTCAAAATCAATACCTTCTACTTGGCCATATCTTTTTCATCCTAACCTTACCTTGTTCCTAATAGATTCTCCATCTTCATTCACCTTATTTCTAAATAACCATTTGGTGCCCATTACATTCTTGCTTGATATTCTAGAAACCAATTCCCATGTTTTGTTCTTTTCAATCTAATTGAGTTTCTCTTCCATTGATTTTAACTAACTTTCATCTTTACTCGATTCATCAAGGCTCTTTGGTTCAATCTATGATAAGAGAGAAAAGTTCATTTGCTCCTTTTTCTTTGCAATCCTTCTTCTAGTTTGCACACCTTCATTGTTATCACCAATTATTTGATCTACATGATGATGTTTTTGCACGTATTTTGTAGGTGCTCATTCAACTAATTCTTCATTTTCTTCTTCTTTCTCTTCTTCTTCTATTGTTGCACCTATATCATCTTTAGCTGACTCAATTTCAAGATTGTCTTTACTAGGTTTACCTTGAATTGCACTTTTTTCAACCCTGACATGTACACTCTCTAAAATTCTATGCAATTTATTATTATAACACTTATAAGCTTTGCTTTGGCTTGAATACCCAAAAAATATCCCTTGATCAAATATTGACTCAAAACTTCCTAAATCTTCATATTCTCTTTTAATATAGCATTTACTACCAAATACTTTCAAATTATTGACTGATGTAGGCCTACCAAACCACAATTCATATGGAATTCTACCACTGTTAAATATAATAAGGTCTTTGTTTTGAATGTATATTGTAGTTTTTACTACTTTCCAAAAATTATGTATCAAGTTTGTCTGATTCAACATGGACCTAGCCATCTCCTTAACAATTTTATTGCTTCTTTCTACCACACCATTTTTCCATGATCTTCTAGGAGCTTAATACTGGTGTTTGATTCCATGATCTTCACAATACTCCTTGAATTCACTTGGCATAAATTATCCACCTCTGTGTGACCTAAGACACTTAATTCTTCTTCTAGTCTCATTTTCTTCCAGCTTCTTATAACCTTTAAATACTTCAAACACCTCAACCTTCTTCAAAAATGTGACATGTCATTTTGGTATAATCATCAATCAAAAACATGGAATATCTTTCTTCTTGAGACACCCTTGTCCTCATTGGACCACATATATCAGTATGAATTATCTCCATAGGTTTTGTATTTGAATAATGCTTTATAGGAAACTTAAACTTTGTTTGCTTTCCTTGGTGGCATCCTTGGAAGATAGTATTTTTAGGCTTTGCAATCTTAGGTATATCTCTAACTAATTCTTTCAAACTTATCTTTACCAAATTTCCAAATTTTACATGTCCTAATCTTTTATGCTATAGCCAACTCTCATCTATGTGGCTAATTAGACATTTTTGGCCTTCCACTTCACATAGATTATAGAGATTACTATCACTTCTTATCCCTTGAGCAATTGTCTTACCATTCATTCTTATCTTGCAACCTTTAGAATCAAATAAAACTTTATATCCATTATAACACATATTGTTGACACTAAGAAGATTATGTTTTTGACCTTCCACATATAACACATCTTTAGTTTTGTTCTTCCTATTCCCATCTATGCTCATAATTCTTTTACCATGAAACATAATAGCAGTATTATCATCTAAGCTTATTGAAACTCCTTTTCTCATTTCAATCTTAATGAAATTCTTTTTATCTCTAGTCATGTGCTTAGAGAAGCCACTATAAATTATCCATAGATCTTGTTCCTTTTCATGCAATGTTATTGGGAAATCATAGAATAAGTAGAATTCTCCTTTTTCTCCTTCCATACCTTAGGTTTATTTTTAGTTTTTTCTTCCTTTTTCTCAAGGACCTCAGTTTTCTTTTCATCTTTAGGTGTGTTTTAATTCTTCTTAGAATGAGCATTTGGTCTTACAACTTTTTCTCCACAATTTCTAGCTATATGACTAAAATTATTGCAATTGAAACAAACTACATTCATATTAGCTAAAGGAGAAAATGGACTTTTGCTTATGAAACTTGCATTTCTCCTTGGAATGACTTTACACTCTTTTTCCCTATGACCAAAATTGTTACAAGTATAACAATACCCATTAAAATATGATGAGTACCTGGTCATGGTGTTTCCTCCGATTGGATGAGGATATCTCTTCTTTTTAGGTCTCCTTGGATAGTGTACTCTTGTGAAATCTTCATTTTTTGTTCTCTAAGTATTCTACTTCTTTTGTTGATCAAGAATTGATCAATTAACTTTCTTGTCTTCAATTGGTTCCTTCTTGTTGATTGTGTTTTCTACACAGCAACAACTCAGACAGAATGCAATATTCTATCTCTCTTGAAAGGTTATTTTTAGTAATAAATCACTGAAAATCACCCCAAGGGAGATAGAATATTGCATTTTGTCTGAGTTGTTGCCATGCAAAAAGCACAATCAATAGATTGGCGCTAGAAGGAGGGCCTGAATGAGCTCACTTGGTCGTTTCTTGAACGCCATCTCCCCAAAGAGATATAGGAGAAATACCAGATCTACTACAGGAGAGGAAGATTTAGAGGAGCTACAATTCCCCTCTAGGTCAAGGAAGACCCGAGAAAGGGGAGAATCATCATCACCCATCCCCTCACCAACATCGTCCATATCTTCACATCCTGAGGTTGAGGCTATACCCATTCCTGAGGTCATTCCTGTTCAACAACCTCAGCCTGCCAATAATCAACCACCACTGCCACCCCCACTCTTACCAATGGCTTTCCTCACTAATAATCCATCACCATTGTCCTTCCAGGATTACAATGTAATGCCCAAAAACCCTGAGCATTTGTGTTCAAAATTCCATGTTAATGACCCAAATAGGACTGCGGAAGAACACAAGGATTTTTCAAAATTGTCTCAAAGATCGAGGGATTGTCCATGAGGATGTTGCCTGTAGGTTATTTCCTTATTCACTAGGAGAGGAAGCCTTTTACTGGTATAACCATCTCCCTGCTGGCTCAATCCTTAACTGGAATGATCTCAAAAAGGCCTTTTTACAAAAATTCAGAATACCTATCAGTGCCAATGAGTTATACCTGCAGTTCATCAAAGTCAAAAGAGAGGTTAATGAGCCCATAGCTAGTTTCAATAACAGGTTCCATCGTGCCTTTACCAGACTTCAAGACCCATATGTTTTAGATGATGATACAGCCCTAGGTGTCTATTATGAAGCTCTGGATAGCCTAACAGCAACCTTTTTGAAATGGAGACCCAACCCTCCAGGTACCCTGACTGATGCTTATACGGAAGCTGTCAAGCTTAGTACAGATTTGAGACAGCACTTGACTGGGCCATTGCCTTCTCTAGGACCAGCTACACACCCCAACCAGATTCAGGCAGTAAATCATGCTCTCACCAATCATACCCCGATCATGAATCCAGTTCCTCAACTACCCATGGTACCACACCCTAGTCACCCCATGAGCTAGATTTCCCCTGTGGCAAACTTCCCTCAACAACAAGTTAATCAGCCAATGTATCAAACACAGCCGAATAGCTTCCCTGCCTATCTGCAGAATTTTGAGGTGTTGCATCAGTCTTTGGGATCTGCCACAATGCTTGTCCCTCCTTAGAGTAACTCAAATCAGCCTCCGTATTGAGATCCAAATAGGGAGAGGATTGATGAAATGGCTGAACAAATAAAGAAGCTAAATCTAGAAGTGACTTACTTAAGAAATCAGAACAGCCAACTACAAGCTGCCCAGAAGGGAATGCAATCCAATTAGAACAGAGAATTTTCACAAGGGCAGAATTTTGACAAGGGACAGCGCAATGACAGAGGGTTCTATAATGACAGGGGGTATAATCAGGATAGAGGTTTCAATAATGATAGGAGGAAAAACTTTGATCGAGGCCAAGGTAGTGGATCGGGATTGGATAAGAGGCCATCACAAGGGCAGAACAGAACATGGAATACAGGGCCAAATAATGGGGGAGTTCCCACCCCATTGGATCAACCTGCCAATCAGATTTTTAATCAACCTACAAATCAGCCAGTCAGTCAAGAAAAACCTCCTACTGGTGTGTATCTGGCAGAAGCAGCCCTATCAGGATGGTGCAGGCTCCATAAGACAGGTCAACATTCAGAATTGGAATGTCCAGAGTTCCAAACTGCCACCTCTATTTTTCAGTATGAGGTAGAAAACAATGTAAGTGGATAGGAGATTGTACCTTCCAGCTCCTATGATTCTCCTGTGTTGGTATTAAATCATGCTCCTTTTCCAGCCATCAAGGAAAATGTACCAGAAGAACCTGATCCCCAGGAAGTTGAAATAGATCAAGTTTGTAATGGAGATGAAGTGGCTCAGTTGTTTAATGAGGACACAATGAATGAAAATGGTCCCCTTGATCAAGAAGAAGCTTATGTTGAAGAAGTACAGATGTTTCAGAGACAAGGATTGAGAGATATGCCTCATAGACGTCCACAACCTGGAGGACCTTTCACCACTTCTATTCCTCCCAACAACTTCAGTACCCCTCTAGATCCTAATGCTAGCAAAAATCTGTCTTATCCACATGTCTCCAAGTAGTACCTTTCGAAGGATAGACAGGCTCAAACTGAACTACAGGCGGTTAAGGCTATTCAAGTAAGCAAGGATAGGGCAGAGGAACCTTCTAAGAAAGTCTCTACTGATATGAGTGAAGAGCAGATGGCTTCATATGTTGCAGAGGAATTCAAGAAACTAAAGGTAAACCTTTCTGCATTTGAGTTGTTAAGGTTTCCTGCAATTATGAAGGTTGTCTTAGGCACCTATGATGCACATTCAAAGTCATTGGATAAGTCTTTTGGTCAGCATGTCAGCCAGACTTCCAGTCTTCAGTCTGTGGATACACAAAATCAGACCCAAATTAGGACCAACCCACCTCCTAGAGATAAAGGAAAAGAAAAAGATAGGACTCAAGTGGCCCAAGTAGATACTCAACCCACTTTGTTTCAAGGGAAAATAGAAACTCCACCATTTCTGATCTTGGTTCGAATCTTTGGTAAGAACCTGCATAATTGCTTATTAGATTCTGGTGCTTCCACCAATGTGATGCCATTCAGAGTTTGTAGAGCTTTAGGGATTACACCTGCTGATTCCCAGAAGAAGGTGAGTCAGTTGGACAGAACTGAAGTAAGTGTGGTTGGGGAGCTTAACATGATTCACATGCAAATAGCTTCAGATCCTAGAATTCAATAGGTTATTAACATTCAGGTAGTTGATATTCCTGATGCATACGGTTTGATTCTAGGAAGAGATTTTACCAAGGCTTTGAATGGGTATGTGTCTACTGACCACTCTCACATGTGGCTTCCATGGAAGGGAGTGCCTAATCAGATCAGAATTGAGAGGGAGCCTAGAATGAAGTACATGATAACAGAATATCAAAAGACTTCAGCAGAAGTTCTCATATCAGAGGCCAGAATGGGAAACTACCTGCTATCAGCTCAATATGAAGAGTCAGATGTAGAAGAGGTGCTGATGTTGCATATGATGTCGGCTAATGTTGGGACAGGGTCCAGCCATACTGAGGTTCTGACAGAATTAGTTGAAGAAGAAGAACTGGAGGACAGTCAGATCAGCTTATTGGACAGTTTCCAGGAGTTCATCAGGTGGTGTATGGAGAACCAGACTCACCTAGGAAAGAAGACAAGCTTTAGGGAGTTACTCTTACCCAATTGGTGTAGAGTCCACAATGCTTCTCACTCAGAGTTGGAGTGTTGTCTATGTCTGACAGTCGTAAAACAAGTACAGAAATGCATGAATCCAGCTCAGGCAGTTAAGGCAGATGAGCAGAATCTTCAGAAAGAGTGCGAAAGCCAGAAACCTGTGGTGACTGAGGTAGCCTCTAACATTGATAAACCAAAAGACAAAGTGAAGGAAAATACCACAGCAGAATACTAGACTCTTAAGTTTGATGGATCTAAGTCCAAGCAAGGAGCTGGGGCTGGGTTTGAAATGATTAGTCCAAAAGGTAAGAACTTCTTTGCAGCTCATAGGCTCCAATTTCATTGCACCAATAATGTAGCAGAGTATGAAGCTTTAATTCATGGTCTCCTTATGGCACTCAAGAAAAAGGTCAAGGTTCTGCAAGTTTTTGGTGATTCAGAATTAGTAGTCAAACAAGTAAGAAAGCAGTATGCGTGTCACGATAGGAGAATGACCAATTATAGGCATAGAGTGTGGGACCTCATTGAGGGATTTGATGCCTTTAATATCCAACTAGTCCCAAGAAAGAGGAATCAAACCGCTGATTCTCTGGCTCAAGCAGCTAGCACTCTGCAGCCTCTATCCCTGTCTGGATTGAAGAAGTTTACTATTGAATTAACTCCTGTGCCATCGGTTCTAGACAATGTGACTAATTTTTAGGTGTTTGAGGATGATAAAAATATCCTGGACTTTATCACAAACACAGATGTCTTTGCTTCACAGATAATTGATGAAATAGAAACTCAAGAAGCAGAATTGGATCTAGAGGGTGTGCTGAATTTGAAGTCCAACACTATTCCAAGGGGAATGGTACAGTTAGAGAGAATTTTTGATATGGAAAAGATCAGAGATCAAGAACGAGACTCCAAGAAGGAGTCCATCAGCGGATAGTGTGACCCTCACAATGTGGGTACTGAGGACAATATCAAGAACATTTTCATTGGCAAGGTCTGCACTCCTGAAGAAAGACAGGGTATAATCAGAGCCCTACACGATTTTCCAGATATAGTGGCATGGGGTTATGAAGACTTGAAGACTTATGACACATCCATCATAACTCATACTATACCCTTAAAGCTAGGTGCTAAACCTTTTAGACAAAGACAGAGACCCATTAATGCACTATTGGAACCCCTCATATAGAAGGAAGTTCAAAAATTGATGTCTGCTAGAATCATATTTCCTATTAGGCATTCAACGTGGGTAGCTAATCTAGTTCCAGTAAGAAAGAAGAATGGTGAAATTAGGCTTTGTGTTGACTTTCGAAATCTGAAAAGATCATCAGAAAAAGATAATTATCTAGTTCCCTCTTTGGATGAAGTGCTTCAAGTGGTCAATGGATCTCAGATGATGTCCTTTTTGGATGGTTATTCAGGGTATAATCAAGTGATGGTCCAGTATGAGGACAGACACAAGACTGCTTTCACGACTAAGTGGGGAACCTTCGACTATAGGAGGATGCCATTTGGGCTTATTAATGCAGGAGCCACGTTCCAACAAGCCATGGATATTGCCTTTAAAGATATCATAGGGAAGTGCATTATCATTTACATGGATGACTTGACTGTTTTCTCCAAGAACAGAGGGGATCATATCTCAGATTTGTACAAAGTGTTTCAGAAATGTAGAGAATTTGGCATATCCTTGAATCCCAAGAAGTGTATCTTCGGGGTAACAGAAGGAAAGCTGTTGGGACATGTCATATTAGAAAAGGGAATTGCTATAGACCCTGAAGGGTGGAAGCCATATTAAAAATTCAGCCGCTTGCTAGCAAAAAAGAGTTGAAGTCTTTCTTTGGTAAGATTAACTTTGTTAGGAAATTCATCACTGGATTTGCTAAGATTGTGAAGCCATTAAATGCTATGTTGAAACAAGATGCCAAGATCGAGTGGACTACAGAAGCGAAGGAGGCCTTTGCTGAGATTAAGAGAGCCATCACTGATGCTCCAGTATTAGTGAGTCCATATTATAGCAAACCCTTTTATTTCTATTCCTTTGCTTCCGATCATTCGTGTGCTGGAATGCTGACACAAAAATCTGATGAGGGGAGTGAGCATCCCATTGCTTTCATGAGTACACCATTAAAGGATGTTGAGTTGAAATACCCAAGCGTGGAGAAGCAAGCATATGCCCTTGTTCGAGCAGTAAAGAAATTCAGGCATTATATCCTCAGAAATAAGGTGTTTGCAATTGTTCCTGATTCTCCAGTTAAGTTACTATTGATGCAAAATGAACTAGGTGAGTGCAGAGCTAAATGGGTGACCATGCTTCAGGAGTATGACATTGAGATCCAGCCGATGAAGCTGGTAAGAGGACAAGGACTCACCCAGACTATGGTAGAGATAGGCCCTGAATTGTCTGTTCAGAACTATAACGTTGAAGAGGTTTCCCCAGATGGCTGGTATGATGATATAGTCTATTATTTGTTGAATCAACGACCTCCAGCTCACCTCAATGTAGTACAGAGGCAAGCCTTAAGGTTGAAAAGTGACGGTTTCATGTTGAAAGGAGCTGTCTTGTATAAGAAAAATCATGAAGGTATTTATTTGAGGTGCTTCCGAAAAAAGAAGATGATAGGGCAACCACAGAAGAAGAGAAGGTGACAGAGGAACCGAGAGAAATAAGAGTAGAAGAAATTCGGACTGACCTTGTAGCCCCGGATTGGTTGGAGAAGGAACTTGCAAGGAAAAAGCAAGTGATTGTTGAAGATACTCCCTTGGACTGGGATGAGATGTTGTCTAAGATTGGTAAGGGAAAGAAGAAGAAGGCTGCGAAGGTCATCTCCTGGGTGGAAAGGGATGAAGCGAATAACCGGGTTGTCAATGTTGCTACTCCTGCCGCAGATAAAATGAGAGATGATGTTATAGGCCAGGATTATAATGTCCAGACTATCAACCTTGGGCCGGCCTCCCTGGAGCAGGATATTGAGGAATTTGAGGGGTCTAGTGCAGTCATTGTTGACAGATTAAAGAGAGAGGCTTAGACCAAACGAGAGCTGAAGAAAGAAAATGAAAGATTAAGAAAATGTTTGGAAGAGGTAATGAGGCCTTTGCAGTCTCTCCACCCTTCTTCTTCTGCTACTCTGGGTTTTCTACCTAAGGAAACAATCTCTGGGATTGAGAAATTGAAAGCTTCAGCCCAAGCGGCAATAGATTGGCTGATGGACGTCCAGACCAAATGGGACGATGCTATCAAGGAGATCTTATCTGTGGGAAATGATGCAGTCCGGGCTAAGGAGCTATTAGAGCATATCCTATCTCAGGATAGGGATGATGTGGACCTCCTGTTGCAGAAATCAAAGGTTATCCTGGGACATGGCAAGGAGCAATTAGCTAAGGATGGAATCCTTCCTTCCTCCAGGTTGGATGAGCCATGGGAATGGTTCGAGGCACTGCAACTCAAGCAAAAGGCTCAAAAGAATATACAGAAATGAAAGAAATCAATTGAAGGTGAGCTCACTGCAGTCTATGACAGATGCATCGCCTTCTTTGAGATAATGATAGGGAGGAAGAAGATAGCTCCCAAATATCTGAGCTTGGAGCAATTGAAGGAATGGTGGCATGAAATTTATGCCCCAGATTCTGATGGATCTGTCATCGGCCACCTACTTGATGATGCAGCCACCTACATGGTGGTGACAGATAAATATATGGCCAGTAGGGAAGACTGGAACAAGACTGTTGAGCGGTCCAAGGAAGAAATAGGCTCAATTAAATGTCATCTCAAGGTCTTGCCATTGCCACCTATTGCTGAGCTGGATGGAATATTTTTGAAGGTCCAAGGGTCATCTGGGCAGAAGAAGGATAAAGGGAGTAGCAGTTAATGCTCATTTCAAGATTTGTGCTTCCCTATTATCATAGGGCATGCATTGGACCGAACTTCCTTGGGGACTGTGTCAGAGCCGACCTGGATGATGGCATTTAATGTGTGCCTTAGTTCATTTTTCCTTGGCCGACCTGTTTTGGCGGTTTTGATTATTTTGTAAATGTTTGGCTGGGCCGACATGTCTTAAGGGGATTTTCTATTAATAGGTGTTCTTGCCTCATTGTAAAGGGTTAGACATTAGCAAGAAGATATTAGAAATTAAAAAAAGCAAGAGTTAGAGTATTTTGATTTCCTTGAAGCAACTATTGTATCAGAATAGTTGAATTGTTGCAGCATTTTCGGTGATTAATACAATTGAAGACATTGTGGTTTTCCTGGTGTAATCTCTTGTGTTATTCCATCTTGCATGGTTCCTTTGTTCTATCTCTTAAATTGCTTTAAGACTTAGTGTTTAGCATTTAGAAATAAATTATTTTTTTTTAGTTTGATAAATGATGTTTATGATTTCATATTTGGAATGTTTGTAGCTATCTCTGGTCTATACTCCTAGTAACTATCTTATTGTAGTAGGCTGGTGAATTCAACCTGGACCGTATATTCAATGTGCTTAAGTTCGGTTGTAGATGCATGTCTATGATTTGAAAATCTATATTCCTCAGAAGATTGCACCGTTCTTGTGAGATTGCTTTGTGGGTCGAAATGAGAACTGGTTATTTGAGATAGGTCCATTTCAAATATATGTTATTTACATTGTTTGTCCTCTCAGTAGTTTAAATCTTATCACTTCCTTGCACCCTTATGTTTTGCTATTTCTTTATTATTTGGTTAGATTTAGGATTTGAAGATCATCATATTGTTAGATCTAATAAGTTGAAAGATCCAGTTTGCTTGTAGTAAGGTCCCTTTGTGATTACCAGCATTTTCACATAATTATCTGAGTTGTTCTATGCATTGTTATGACCTAACACCCGAGAGACCTTGGGGTGATTTTCAGTGATTTATTACTGAAAATAACCTTTCAAGAGAGATAGAATATTGCATTCTGTCTGAGTTGTTGCTGTGCAAAAAACACAATCAACACTTCTCTTTAACAAATTTCTCAACCGTTGTTAACTTTTTTTCATCTTTAGAGGCTTCTCCTTTGTCAGATATTTCACCATTGTGGATTGGTTTTTCTTCTGCTCTGAATCATTCATAGAACTTTGTAGAAGCATCAATAAATGAAATTTTTCCTTTTTCAAGTCTAAAGCATTATTTCTCTTTATTAGTTGGATTTTGAGTAGATATCAATTCATCTAGAATATTAGTACCACCTTTTAACATTAAACCTTTATTGATTTTCTCATTAGCTTTCTCCAATTATTTTCTTAATACAACTATTTATGCCTCAAATTTCAAGAATCTATCCATCTCTGATTACAATTTACATTTTATAACATCCTCATCTCTTTTTAGCTCTTCTACATGAACTTTCAAACCAAATATTACCTTATTAGATTCTTCAAGTTCTTGATTTAATCTATCAGTCTCCTTTTGAGCATTCTTTTTCATTTTCTTGTTTTCTCTCCTATGATCATCATATTTATCTCTTAGTTCACCAAGATCTTCAAGAGCACTAAATAATTCTTCTTCAAGATCAACAACTTCCTCCTCTTCTTCCTCATGTGGATCTTTAATTCCTTTAGCCATAAATAGAAATCCTCTTCTGTCTTCTCTCATTATAAGGGTAGGATCTTGGTCCTCTTCTTAACTATCAATAGAATTAGATGCTTCACTTTCTTCATTGATCTACATAGTCTATTCCTTCTTTCCAAAATTCTTCCTTTTAAGGTAAAACTTTTTCTTCTTCCTACTACATCCTTCTTGTTTAGAGTTATCCACTTTACCACATGCACATTTGGAAAAAAAATGACCTATTCTACCACAATTGAAGAACTTGAAAGGGAGCTTACCTTTATACTTGTTGGATCCTCACCTTAGTCTTCTTATGAATTTTTTTTCTTCCTCATTAGTTTCTTCATAACCAGATGTAATGACAACAACTTTTTTTTTCTTATTAGCTTCATCTTTGACAAAATTAAATGCAGATTCTCTCCTAGATGATTCAACATCAAGCATTCTCATTTCATATGCAGTAATTATGCCATGCACCTCATCAAGAGTGACTTTATCAATTTCTCTTCCTTCTTGGATAATAAAAATCTTGGAGTCATATTTAGTTGTCATAGACCTAACAACTTTCAACACAAAATATTCTTTCAGATCTACACCATATCCTTTAATCAAATTTACCACATTATAATCTCACTGAAGATAGTCTACAATATTCTCTTCTTTGGTTATCTTCAAGCCTTCAATTTTTTCTCTCAACACTTGTAACTTTTCCAACTTCACTTTGGTGTCACCTTCATAGATCTTCTTCAATTTTTCCTAGACATCATAGGCAGTTTTACAATGCATAAATTTGCTATGCAAAGAGTCAGGTAAATAATAAACCGAGCTTTCTTATTGTTCTCATGACTCTTCTTTGCTACATGATCAGGAGAAATAGTAGCAGGAATAATATATTGAGTTTCTAAAGATGCCCAGACTTTAAGTCCAAGAGAAACTATGTATCTTTCCATTTATCAGCTCTATTTAGCATTGTTTATTCCATCAAACCTAGGTGGATTTTTTAAACCTTCCTAAAATTCCATTGTGTTCACCAATACAATATCTACCTAAGTTGGTTAAACTTCTCCTAAGGAATGTAGGGCTCTGATACTAATTATTAGAACACAATGATATACTAAAAGGGGGGTGAATTAGTAGATATAAAAACTTTTAGAGTTGAAAACATATTTTTAGATTCAACCTTACAACTCATATGTATAGATAAAAATATAAACCAATATAAAATCCACATGCACATGAAACAACAACTCATAACACCAGATATACGTGGAAAATCTAAGATGGGAAAAATCACAATGACAAAAGCTGCTTGAGGACCTACAAGTCAAATCCATCATCACAAATAAAATTATCTTTGTTACAAAGTTTAGGGTTGTAAACCATGGAAGCTTCAACTCCCTAATTCAGAAGCTACAACTTCAAGGATGATACTACACCTTGTTTTAGGGGCTACAACTCCAAGGAGACTAGAATCACCTAATCTAAGCTACAACTTAGTTCAATGAGGCTACAACCTCAACAATATTACAAGTTCATATGTGCATATAATTAATTTCTACTCAACCTAAAAATGAACCATTACATAAAATGAATTTTTTCACACTCTGCAAATTACCCTACTATTGATGAAGATGCACTTTCAGCAACACAACCTTGATCTAGAATATTTTTTTCTCTACACTCTATTGTCTATTGAATTCATAGTTTTACATCACTCTATTGAGCACTCTGTGCACTGGAAAACTCTTCACACTTCTCCTTAATTTCATATTCAACACATCACACATACAATTGCTAATTCCCTTGGAAAATTTCCCAAATTATCTTTTCTCATCGACCTGCATTCAATGCCTCAAGATTCTCCTACATGATCTAATCTTCTCTAATCTTCTAATAGAGTTTCCTTAGCTTGAAAAATTATATGACAATCTACCTATATGTCAATCCACACACACACATGAGTGTGTAACTCATCATAAAGGAATTTGATAAGGTTTATCAAATATCTCCATTCCCTGTATTGAACCACCCAACATTAAATCTAATGCAGAGAATTTTCCTTCATTCTCTCTATTAAACCTTAAAATTTGATTATGGATTTAATGTTCTCTTTTGATCCTTCAATCTAATTTTGATCTCAATCACTTTTGCAATTTGTTCCATTATCTTCAAGATCAGTTCTTCATATTTTGGTTGTTGAGGGAGTTAGACAAATTAATTCAATCTCTTGTGTTGATTTGCAATCATAAACCCTATTCACACAAACCTAATTATTGTAGATCTTTTCTTTTGAATTCTGACCATTGATCTTCTCCTTTTACGGCATGAACCTTAGATCGCCATTCCCTATAATTCCTTTAAATCCTAATCATTAGATAAGAAGTCATTCAAATATCTTTCGTCGATCTTAGGAGTATTCACCATAGAACACCATCATCAAAGTCTCACCTTGACAAAGTTTAGTTTTACAACATGGATGCAATATAAAAAATTATCGATTGCTAAATATATGCCTTCACTGTGTGTGTTATCAGTCAACACTTTGTCTCTTACATGGTCGGTCACTATCTTCATCATTTTTTTAAAGAGAATCATTCACATCTTCCTTTGATACCTCCAAGTATCTTCTACATACACTACATGCTTGAACAAAGGAACCCTCATATCACTATCATCCACTATAGACAACATTCTAGCAATCACTATTGTCCACTTGATATGCTACATTCAATTGCTATCATTCACCACTATGCATACGTCATCTTCCACTATCTGGTCCAACTAGACTCTTCAACAAGCACCATCCAATCAACATAAGATAATGTAAATTATTAATCACTGACCTCACAGGTCTTGATCAGGTGCCACGAAAAATATTTCAAGGTGTGTGACCATCATCCAGTCTTGACCATCATAGATTAATCTCCACCGTTCCTCATAGACCTTGCATTTCTTGATCGGGTCCCACTAATATCTCAGTGGGGTATGTGGCTGACTACCACGTGTACACCACTGATGTCAACATCTCGTCAGGTCCCACCTAGCATTTGACCTTAGCTCCTTATTGAAGAGACATCTAAATAGGTCTCACCAATGACCATAAATCATGGTAATTAAGGTCATTCATGACATCACCTATCCACCTCATCTCCATGTGACTACATCATAATCCATAACAAGGATGTGGATTACCATTTATCCAGTCTCGTCATGCCATGGGTTATCTCATTCATCATTGTCACCCATGTTATTATGACTAGGTCCCAATAGAAAGTGTAGCCTTCACATTAGACTGTTAGAGAGACATGGAAAAAAGCATCTTTGAGGAGACTTCTCCCAAACTCTCACTGATACATCAATGTATCTCTGATAAGATAGCTATCGGTCTATCAAAGAGAGAAATCTTTCTGACACTATATTGTCTCATCGATAAATCTCCATAGTGTCATCACCACTATGTCAAAGAGACATATCCCATTCTCTCATCAGCCACAGACTGTCACGCTGACAAGAAGAACATTGACCCATCAAAAAGACATCTCCTAATATCTCATTGATCATGCACTATCACTCCAATAAATTTTTCTTACTCCTTATTGCTCCATCAATAAGTCATTAAAGATTTGAACATTAGAACCTCTAGTTGGAGGTTGTGAAATTTTGCAAACCTTTGAAATGTCGACATATAGTTGTCTCTCTGTACCTTCAATACACTACCAACTTAGGCAATGGGGCTGGTCATCCTCACAACTATAAAGATATAAGTTGTAACTAATGCAACCAACAATCATCAATACTAAGTCAACACCAAAATAGAAATCTATTTTGAATTCCATGACTACAAGTGTCCTTAGGGTTTAACTGATAAACCCTAATGCCAAAGAATAGAAGTAAAACACTTCTAGGCATATCCTCACTTTCTCAACCTAGACAATATCCTTTTGGAAAGCTCCCAAGAAACCCAAATTGAATCTTCCATCAAATCCACTACTCCCACACTCATCCTTTGTCATCATGCAAATGATCTCCTTTGCTTTATTTTTCCCTTTTGACATCAATGATAGCTATATTCCAATAGATGACAAATCCATAAACATTTGTGAATAGAAATAGACAATTCAAACATCTACTTGACACTCTTCATAATATCATGTTGTATCTCTTAAAGAAGGAATTCATTTCCTTACCCCATGTTAGAGCTCTTGATCCTACTAAGCCTCTACCTTCTAACTATAGATCAAACATTTATTGCCATTTTCATCACCAAAATGACATGATACAAAATATTACAAGCATCCTAAACATCTTCTGCAAGACCTCATTGATTTTAATCATATTCAAATTGGTGTTGTTAATGATCAAGGTAATAAGTTTGTAGACCCTCCTATTCAAAATATGTAAATATTTACTAATCCTATGCCAAATCATAACATGTCATTTATCAAAGCTAGTGAAACAAAGAATGATACATCATGAATGTTGACACGAATGATCAAAACATGAAGAAATTAGACAATATGATTGGACTCATTGAAGTTCAACCTCATAAGGGTCTAATTTAAACACCACTTGAAATGGATTTTTCACAACGTGATATAATTAAGCAAGAACCTGACGGTCCTCTTTACATAGCTAGAAGAATTGATGTCATTTGTGTAGAGAATGTGATCACTAAATAATTCCTATTTGTGCATGAGATTTATCAAGATACATATGAAAAATGAAACAATAGCTAAAAAAAATAATGGTTTTTCTTTCCCTATGATAGGTTCGATAAATTATCCTTTAAAAGTTAGACTAAAACAATTATGTGTCTCATTTTCCATCATCCCATCATCAGACCAATTTTGTGTGAAGTTAGGCTATGCATGGCTTGGCTCCATCAATGTTGTCCTGTCAGTTCTGCATAAATTCTTAAAATTTCAATTTGGCAATAAGATCTTTACTGTGCACCATAATTTCTTTAATCATGTGTTTTCCCATGGGAATTTCTCATTGGATTTATTTTTTCCTAAACCAATGGAACCTATTAGGCCTTGTGCGGACTTATTTTTCAAATGCTATCAAAATTTTAAGGAAAAATATGTAGAAAAATTATCCCTTACCAATATGCTTCAACCCATGATTGAGCCTCCTATCCTTGAAAAAACCATGATTGAATGCAAATTCCTTCCAAGTAACAAATACCATAACATAGAAAATACTCCACCCATTTCCTTTAAGATAAAACAAGATAAAAAAATAAGTCCCAGGGTGATCCCACAAAGCTGGTTTACAATTTCTAGGAGGAACTACTTTTTGCTGAAATCACATATTTTTAGAAAATATAATGATTTAAGACAAAAGTTTCCATTTAGAGAATTACAATAGAAGAGGGTTTGATAAAACTACCTTAAATCAAACACCCTTGGATAGAACCCCGCTATTTTTAAACCATACCTATAATGGAGTCTCCTTTACACCTATCAAAATGCAGATAAAAAACCACTTTTGATTTAACTTTTGGGGAATCAAATGAATTCATTTAAATTTTTTTTTTTTGTAAGTATGTAGTCCTTATTATAAGCTTCCTAAAAAGTATAATTTTAAATAAATTTAATTTTGTTATTATATTTATTTTTTATTTCTTGTGAATGTAGATTTTTCATAGAAAATCAAGCTCTTTGTTCTACACATGTGACAAAATAGTAGATTATTAAAAAAAAAAATTAAAAATATTAGTGCACTAGATATTGAATTCCTTGATCCAACAAAGTGAAAAAAAATGAATTTTGATACATACAAAAAAAGTTACGCATTATATAGTCGCGCTATGTCTAAATTATAATTTATTTAAATTCTAAACTTGATTAAAGAAAAAGTATTCAATAAAAAACTATGTAACCAAGTGGAAGCACTATATATCAAAGTTAAAAATCTAAATTTGAAAGAATTAGAATTTTATCCTTCATGGAAAAAGGGTTATGTGTTATATGGTGAGTGTCACTTTTTTAAAATGTTGTTTTTTGAAAAAAAAAACTAGTTTTCGAGGGAGATGGAAAAATAAGTGCAATTTGATTCCAAATTTTTTTAAAAAATATATATTTAGAATCTATAGACAAAATTTCACAAAACTCTAGTTTGCATCATCTTCAAATTCCTCATGGTTTAGCCGCTATAGGTGACTGAAAGTGAAGATTTAGTTAAAAATAATAATTTCAGTGTCTAGTTTGGCCAAAAATTGTAAACCACTATTGTGGGATCACCCCCCATTATGCCACCTAAAGTCAATCAAGTTTATAAAGATAAAGAGAAAGTGGTTGAAAAATCTCCCATGATTCATTTTTTTCCTCCCTTAAGGAATGCAAATAAATCTATGGTCGATAAACTAGCCCTTGGATAATCACAACTTTAAAATTGAATAAGGAACAAAAAATATAGAGAGCATTAGCCTAAAATTTGTGATATTTCTCATTTGCTACAAAAAAAGTAAGAAAAGAACACAATAGAAAATAAAAATACAGTCTTACCTTAGGCAATGCATGATGATTCTTCTATTTCATTCAAAGAAGAAACTCCTAAATCTCAAAGAGAACAAGCATCTTCCATGGATATTATCATTAGACCTACTATTGTGATAAAATTAGATGATGAGAAAGAAAATGCAAAGATTGGTGAACAAGTGCATAATGAGATGAATTCATTTTTTCCCTCTTCCATAAGCTTCAATGATAACAATCATGATGATCCTCCTGCAAAGAGTGTTTCACCATGTGTTGATCTTGGTGATTTTCCTGGTTCGGAACTTGATGTTATTGCTCTGGATAGTTGTCTTCCTTTCACATATGATGAACAATATTGGGTTGCAAATAATGTGCTATAGGTTGAGTCGCATGCGCCTTGCTTCTCTTCTCTTTATTTTCTTTTCCATGTTTTTTATGTGATTACATGTGCATTGTTAGAACCTCTAGAATTTACATGACTTCACCACCCTAATAGACTTTGAATCCAATATGTGAAACCTTAACCTTGTTAAAAATCCAAATTCCACAAGCAGGATCACCCTACAAATCAATTTTTAGGTCTGAATAACACTAAAAATTCCATATTGGTAGAAAAAGGCATCATATAAGCAAGGCATCCCTAGATCCTTTACATGCATAAATCTCAAAACCAAGTATTAAAATTTACATAAATTTAGCCTTAAGAGAAATCTAGAAACAATTTGTGTCTTGATCCCTTAGCACATAGGCACACCATTATAAACATTTCATATGTTCTCCATAATTAAGCTTGGGTCCTATTATAAACTTGATTGAAGAGACTGCAATATTGGAAGGACTTGTCTCAACATCCCTTGGATAATTTGAACAAGACATCATCAAAGACACACTGAAATATCAAGAGGAAATAGTCTGGAGTCCCTTCGATGGGATGATGTGCATTAAAAAAATAACATTCACGGCCCAAAATTTGATAGTATCAATGGAAATAAAATATGATGGGCTCATAAGTATGTTGAAGAGGCAACAAAACATCAACGAGATAGTTTCTAGAGTCCCTTTAAGAACCCAAAAAATAGAAAAAAAATATTATTAAAGATATATGGAGGGAAGACATATCGGTGAGAACCAAATATTATTCCTTTCAATATCACTAGAAGAAACAAGCATATGGTTGGACTAAGGATTCCACCAAAGGAAAAAATGCATATTAATGGGACAAAGAGACTAGTCCCTTTGATGAAACGATAACATTTATTCCCTTGGATTTGATAATATAAAAGGAAAAAAGATTCATTGGCCAAAACTAAAATATGATTTAATAAGCTTGTAAATGTATTGAAGTGACAGAAGAATATTGAAGAGACTATTTGTAAGGCCCATCAGAGGAAGATTTTGAAAGGACACTAGGATATTGGAGTGAATTTATTCAAAGTCTCTTTGAAATATCAAAAGAAAGAAAGAGTATACTATTAAGGAAGACATCGGGGGAGAGAAAGATAAAGACAAGAAAAAAATATTGTCCTTTCAATATATTTGAAGAACTTGCATTCCCATTGACAAGACATCAATATTTTGAGAAGAAAAATTTAGTGGTGATGATAAATATATCAATAGTCTATATTCAACACATTTTAGTATACTCTTGATGACATGAAACTTTCCATCATACAACAATTATGAACTAGATCCAAGTGAATTAAAGAAAAATCATAGGTTATTTGGAAATCATTAAGCATTCCAATGGAAGGGAAATGAAGTGTAGTGGTGGTCGATGAAAAAAGAACTAGAAAATGTGTTTCTTTTTAAGCAAGTACATAATCTTGAGCGAAAATATTCAGTATCCAAAACTAGTTAAATTAGCAAGCACAAAATTAGGGATTTTTTGTGAATTGATATTATGACAAGTACATCTCAAACTCCCAAAATTAACAGACAACAGTTATAAACTAGACATTTGAATCAAGACTTGGTCAACCAATTTCTTAGCTCTAGATAAAGGTCCGGAAAAAATGTGCAATTGAATTCTCAAGCTGAGAAATTAGGAGATCGACACAAGGAATTAGGTGAAACATGGGCCTCGATGAGGGGGTATGATTTGTTCATATACCCTTATAAGAAAATACATAGGCACCAACCAATCTCCAATCCATGGAGAATCAATTTAGGGAGGTTGGTAGTACCTAATGTATTTTTCAATGTCAAATTGGTTAAGGCACTTGCTAACAACTATTATCTTCAAACCTTCATGATTTACTTTGAAGACAAATCTTCCTTCATTCCAGTTACGAGGAACTATATTTCCACGGTGTTTCAATTATATACCAACACAAACATGAATAGGATTAAAAACCTTATATAGGAGTACCACAACATGAGTACTAGTTACAAGAGATGGAGGTTGCCACTACATATACCTCATGCTAAATAAAATTGGCTTAGGGTAATTTTAGCAGAAAAATGCCCTCCATTCTCTAAAAGTCTTTTTGAAGAATACTTTTAGTGTACATACTACTCTACTTGTCAAGAGCTTAGTTTGGATGCTCCCATATTAATGGCCATAGCTCTTATGGTCTCAGCGGATGATGTACAAAACTAGGATGCCCAACCATTTGAGTATGTTGAGTAATTAGCTAATGATATCCATAGTGCCATCACTTCTATTAGGAATAATTATGGAGGTATCTAATTCAAGGATTATTCATTATTTATGCATCTCATCTTCCATGAAGGGTAGAATATGGGGATATGGAGTGAGAATCCAAGAATAAAGGATGTATCTAATGATGAAAATATCAAACCTATATAGATGCGGACTGCACTATGGGACTGTAGATGTGTTAGATCACAATGCTTGTATTTTGAAGAATATTTTGTAAAACCTTTATAAAAATTTCTTGGTTGGCCTTGTAACTACATCTTGTCACCAAAACTACCAAGATTTATTTGACCAAAAGATAATGAACATAGATGAAAGGTCAACCATAATTAGGTAGATTGGTATGCATATTATGATTGCACAAAATTTAGGGTATTTGTTTTTGAGGGAGCCCCACTTCTACTACCAAAAATCATGTCCTAATAGGTTAGCATATTTGGAAATTGTCATGTAGTTGGCCTATTCAAAATTTTTACACCTTAAGAGCTATAACAAGAAGTCACTTATGCTTGGTATAGTTTTTTTCAAGGATTTTGTTGTTGTTCTAAGAAGGGATTTGAACTTATCAAAAAAGAGCTTGAGCATTATAATTTTCCCAAGGGGAATGAAAGAGAGAAATTTGATCTTGAGCATTTCATAAATGATGTCAAAATAAGACAAAGGATGAAAGGGCCTCTACATGTGCTCCATGTAGAAGATGAATTAATCATGATTCTTGATGAGAATCATGTGACTAGGAGAAGACATTTGTACAACAAAATCATGGCACCAAAAGCTTGGAAAACATATAAAAATTCATCATACATGGGAACCTTTTATAAAGTTGAGGACCCTATTAGAAATATGGATAAGTTTGTCTTATATGAAGCTCAATTGACTAGGGATGTACCACCCTAGGTGTTTAAAAGGAAAATAAATGAGGATATTATAGGGATAGAGGCTAAAAGAGAAATCCCATTGTGTCAACTCTCTCCACAACCTACACTAGTGGTTATTTTTTCTATTGGGACATCTACGACAAAAGAAAAAGAAGAGGTGGATGATGAGGAGGAATTTTTGTAGGTAATTAAACCTATTATTGAGGACTATGAGCCCCCACTAGAGAGGAATTTAATTATAATAGATTCCTCAAAACAACTCTCAACTGATGTGAGACATCATGCTAGCTAGAGGTTTATTTTTTATGATTCCTTTGTTAATTCCCAAAAAATTGAGTCATTTATTTATGATTATAAGGGAAAATTTATTAGAGAGAGGATTAAGGAGATCACACCTGAAAGAGAAGCATAAGCTTTAAAGTATCTGCAAATAATTCAAAATAATACATTACAAATAAGTATGGAAGGAGTGGATAGAATCTACAAGTGGTCAAGGTACAATCTTGATAATTTAACTCTGCAAATTTGGGCCCTATATCTACAAGATAAAAGATTTGCAATCATTGATGATCTTGAGAGGGTATTTGACCATCTTATTGTGCAAATGGTTGGATATAGTGATCTTATTGAAACTATAGATTTAAATGTTAATGTTGCTAAGTTCACCAAGGCTTAGATTGAAAGGTTGGTGAAAGATAACAAAAGGTATATGAATAAAAATGACAATTAGGGGCATGAAATAGTTAGCCATAAGGACAAGTTTCCCTCCTCCTCATATAATTACTCCTAATTGTTGGAAAATGATAATATAGTATTGGAAGCTATGTTTGAAAGTACATATTGAATGCATAAGGTTGATAAATTCCAAAAGAAACGTGATAAATTGGAAGCATAGATGAGGTCCATTAAATTCAACATTGTTTCATAATTGACAAGGAGAATATTAAAAAAAAACACTTGAGAAGGTTGATAGACTATGTACAGTTCACAATAGAATATATGCTACTTTCTAGGAGCATTTAAAAATATTAAATCTCAAGATGGTGGAGAAAAGGAAGAATTAACAGTGAAAGGAAATTTTGATGACCAAGTATTCAAAACCTATGATGAGTTGATTGATACACATGATGGGTTTTTTGTTGTAATTACAAAAGAACTTGGTGATTTTGATCAACTATTGGATATAGATCTTCATAATTTCTTTAACAATGAAGGTAATCTTCAGGAGCAAAGAATATGGGAAAAAATTGTTTTTGTTATTACCATTTACTCTCAACCTAGTGAATGATGAATCAATGGTGGTAGAGAACACACATTTACAATTAGAGGAAATGTTCACTTTAGAGTTTGTTATGAAGGATATAATCACCAATGCTGATACAAATGCTAGTGAGAGATACACCAATAACCTTTCCCAGTTGAATCTATTCATTGCATGAGCAACATAAAGATAGAAAGCCTCATCAAAGTCACCTAGAATTGGAGACACTATCATGGAGAGAGGACCTTGACATATCCAACTGATCACATGTACCTTATGAATATTAATGGACTATAGTGTATTGCAAATGCTTTATACTTCATTGTTTATTTCCTATCTTTGTTAAATGTATGTAACAATCATTGTCAACATTTTCATTTACGTTAACAAAGGATAATTGAAGAGACACCTTTTGAGATGTAATGGTATAAAGCTTATTACTTCCCATATATATGGAAAGCCAAGAAAAAAATTTGATCATCATATAGAATAGAGTAGCTTAAACAAAAAACCTAATATGTTATAATTTAAAAGCAACCAATGGAGAAGAAAGTTTAATCTGCTACTTGAATTCTGGACTCAACTATTTGTTGATATTGTTGTGTATGGTTATGTGGTTGTCTCTTGCTTTATACTTCCTTGTTATTTAGATTAAAGGTAAAAGTATATGTTCATTTTTTCAAGAAACATTAGTTGCTCGTGTGTGATTCCTTTTAATTGGTTCTTTCAAGTAAAGATTAAATCCTTTTAAATAGATCATAATGACTTAGAAGTCTTATTTTGATTGATAAGAAGAACCATATAAGCACTTCATTGCATGTTTAAGCCAGCCATAAACACTTATTATACCAAATAATTAGAGTTGTAGCTAGAGCTAGGACACATACATCATCCAAATTCTAACTCCATTTCCCAATAGGATAAGACACTAATCAACTCCAATACAACACTTCACAAAATCTCACACATTCATATCCAACTTTTAGTTCTAAGATTAGATAGAGAAAATGATGTTGCAAGTATGAGCTAGTCTAGTGGTGTTGTCATTAATATTGTCATTGATTTCAACACGGTTCAATATGTTGGAGATTGTACATGTGTATGGTTGAGATGCTGGTGAGATGTTGTGAGTACATGGAGCTATCTTTATGGTGTTGCAGATATGCTGGTTTTATGAGTTTCCAAATGATTTTGAGAAAATTAATATAGAAGAGAAGTCAAAGTGATGAATGTATTCAGAATGTTGTCTGGTATGTGCTCCACATTTATTCTATGTTCATCCTATGCTTGTACAGATATGAAGGCATGTTGTTGGTATTTTCATGGTAAGATATGTTGAGTTTTAACTTCTGATGTGATCGTACATGAAATTTGTGTTCACTAGTATGTGTGTTCTACCACTAGAGTTAGTGTTCTATGGACTAGGACAAATATGTTTTCTTTGTATTCCTTTTCTTTGCATTTCAAATCATGCATATTTGGGATGTCTTGTGAAGGTCTTTCCTATGCTCTAGCAAAGAGGTTTGGAGTTTGGTAATTAGCAAGTCATGTTTCAGTATTTTTGTGTGTGCATAGTCTAGATAGACTGGCGAAAGAAATTAAGTGATTGAAGCATGTTGTTTTTGTTGTAGATGTATCTAGAAGGTTCTAAGATGTATTCTTGTGCTTAATGAAGCATGTTGCAATGTTTGCATGCCATCTTCTTGGGAAGCGTGTGCATCAATGTTTATCTATTTTTTCATTAGGTTTGGATGAATTGGTGTTTACACTTCATTCGAAGAATAAAATTTAATTGAGGAACCATGTAGAAAATTTAAGAAAATAATTTTATTGGTCCACTCTTATTCCTTTCCACTGTGGAAATTTTGAATTGTCAACCTAATTTGAACTTATGAAATGGGTTATTTTGTGGCCAACCTTGGTAAATGCTTCTAAGGTTAAGAATGGTACAAAACAAGTTGAATTGTGAAGATTTGTATGATAGTGTGATGCAAATTAATGAAAGTGTGCCACAAATATTAAGAGAAAAAGTGTGTGTGAGTGAGTTGTGATAACATTTTTTAGTGTGCTGAAGGTAGTGAGATGAAGGTTTCTATAATACCGTGAATGTGCTTTAATTGCAGTGGTACAAATATTTTGTTCTCTTTTGTATCTATAGGAAGTTATCCTCCTTGTTGGACAGTGAGTCCTTTGTAGGAAGGGAGCCTTTGTATTTGGACAGTGAGTCCACTTTTGGGTAGTGAGCCCTTGGCAGTGAGCCTTTGTATTACATTTATAATCTTTATATTGTGAGTTGACCCTTACTGTGGTTTTTCCCTTATTGGGTTTTCCATGTAAAAATCTAGTGTTCATTGAGTCAACTTATTTTTGGTTATTGTGTTTCATGCTCATACTTAACAACAAAATAGTGTGGTTGAAGATTTGATAAATGATAAAGTCTTAAGTTTGAATTTTTTTGACAACTGATTCACCCCCCTCTCAGTTGCCCTACACCTGTTTAACAAAGGATAACTTAATTTTCATATATTCAATGTGCTTAATTGTCAAAGGTACACCTGCCTAGGTCTAACAAAACCTTAAGAGAAGGTAATTCTCACCACATTGGTTAATTTCATTTGTTGGCCAAAACATTGTTAAACTTGACCATAGAGCTTGGAATACTCTTAGGGTTTTTAATTTGTAATTTTGGGAACCAACATGCATAGTTTGATCTCTCATACTATTATGTTTGATTTATCTTCATGTGCATTCCTCTATTTGTATCTATATTCTTCTATATGTCATAAAACCCTTTACCTTTTCTTTTATCTTGTGTTTTCCTTTTTTGCAATGACACAAGGCATCAAGATATTTAGGTCTCTTCCATGTTTACCCAAAATATTTTTCTTTTTCATTGCTCTCTATGTGTCATTCTTCAAGTTCAATGAGCTATTTGGGGAATTATGACATTTTTTGGATCTATAATATAATTTTAGAAAATACATATGCTCACACAAAATCTGTGCATCTCTTATGTGATTTTAGGATTTCATTTTGGGGGTAACCCCCTTTTCATGACATAGCTTCATTTGAAAATATATGCTTGGCATATGACTTTCAAAATAAAGCTTTCGCGTCTTCTTTATTGTTAGCATTTATTATTTGATACTTTAAAGTAATTGCTTGTAGCTTGGTGCTAGAAATTTCTTTAAAGTGGTGGAATACATTGTTTTAGGTCTCAAAAATGTTTATTTTGAACCTTAAGAGGTGCCAGTCTCTTAATATGTTTTTGGACAATGAACGGGGAAAATTAGGTGGATAACCCCCTACTCTTTAGGCTTTGCCAGACCTAGGAAAGTGTACCTAAATGATGAAGAAAATTTGAAGGTTTGAATATGTTCTCTAGCTTGGGAAATCTACTCACAATAGAACGTGGGGGTGAAGTAGATGTAAGGCTAATTACTGTAGATGCTTTAAATATCAAATGTGTGAGTAATGTTTGTATAAATTTGTTCCAAGTTGACCAATGCCTAATCTACTAGGTGAATGGAGCCAGAGGCTGGATGATGATTATGGAGACATATTTGTAAGGTGGGTGAACCTATTCTTCATCTTAACTCTAACTTGTTGGGAACTTAAGATGTTTGTACCTTACAAGTGCAAATGTGTAGGTTTGTCAGTTACAGTACTCTTCTTTATAAATCCCGATGTTATTCTCCTAAACTATTGTGATCTCATAAAAATAATTTTATATCTCAACCTAAGGGAAACCAATCAGAATAACCACTTTAAAAGGATTTTAATCCTTGTCAGGAACCAATTAAAATGAATTATTTGAAAGGATTTTTA
Source organism: Sequoia sempervirens (assembly GCA_007258455.2). Classification (NCBI taxonomy): domain Eukaryota; kingdom Viridiplantae; phylum Streptophyta; class Pinopsida; order Cupressales; family Cupressaceae; genus Sequoia; species Sequoia sempervirens. Next base: position 343,142,971 of record VDFB02000017.1, read on the forward strand.
ATTCACTCCAAACATAACCCAATCGATACAACCACACATCAACAACAAATGTGTCCTAACAAATTATATAAATTTGAATAACTTAAGAGAACCACTTTGGAGACAACACAACAACATATAAGCATGAAAATTAACACAATAGTTAAACATCGAAAAAAAATTCACCAATTAAGAACAATCTTCTCCATTATATTGGTTCAAAGTTATACATCAATTACAACAGTTTCTGAGGTGTGAAAATGGATGAGTGGAATGCATGAAACTATGTACTACTACTGATGATTTTTCTAACCTACTACTACTTCTAATTATTTGATGATATGATATCATCTTTCATATATACATTTTTCATTTTTAGGGTTATGGTAGTTCATGCGCACATTTGATACAACAATTCATTATTTTTCTTCAAAAAATTTTAAAATATTTTAATCCTCATTGTCTTCGCCTCTCATAAAATATAATTATTGTCATCCTTTTTCCATCATGTGTATCTTCACCCAATTTAATAAAATATCCTTTGCTTTTGTGTCCCTGTGAAATTAGTTTAAATGGTCATTATTTTTCTCTTTTTGCTAGCAATTTTTACATTTCACCTTTACACTTTGACCAGATTTAATAAAATACACTCTAGATGAAAATAATTACCCACTCCATGGTGTTTATATTCTCTTAATTCTCCAAGTAATAATTTTTTACTTCTCAATGAAAATGTTTTATGAGTGCACCTTATATTATTATTAGAAATTATATGCTCCCAAGATAGTATCATATTCACCCCATGATTACTTTTTTCTAAATCTTCACTTTGCATAATGTTTGCATTCAAATTCTACTCCCACCACAATATCGCATCCTACCGCTCTCCAACATACTCATCAAATTATACCCTTGGTGGAAATTGTATGTTCCCCAAAACAATTTTAACATGGTGATCTTAATAAATTTTTCTTAAGTATGACATATTCACCACAAAAACTTTTCTTTATGACTTCTTCTTGATACCACATCCATCTCATTTTTCCTATGTGGGGATGTAAGAAACCACCATAGTAATGTGCCATGTCAGTTTGGTTCTTGAGTGGATGTGAGAAACCACTGCAATGCCGCAATGATTCATCAATCTTCTTACAGTGAGGCAAGAGATATTTGGAGTGATTTTGTTCTAATGTTGCTTCCTTCATCCTTGTGATATGTATTTATATCTTCGAATACTTACATAATTTCTTTTAAGATATGTCCACCATGATGATTATGACCCTCAAACTGGAACTAGAGCACTAGTTTTATTTATTTGATGAGCATTGCTTTGATTTATATCCACATACAAAGGGTTATCAATCAAAGATTCTAGGTGATTATCTCAATTGATATTGTGTATTCTCTAAAGCAATATTAAACCATAATGCAAAACCCTTAGGAAGTACTATCTTCAAGGAACTCGATTTGAAGTTTGCAGTAATTGTTTCCTATTGGATGTTGTGGATGTGTTGTTGATATGTGGTTGTCATTGATGTCAAAAATATTAGCATTTGGTGCATCAAAGGCCCTATATGTCAAGGATATTGAGAAAATTGTAAAAGAAAGTGTTCCAGGTTCCCAATGGAACTACGTAGGTCATGAAGGCATCTTGTTCTTTACATTGAAGTTCAGCTACTGTGGACTAAAGGGTTTATTCTTGAGAGTATCTAGATCATCTACCAGAAGTTTTAGAGGTCTGCATATACATTTGATCATGTTGTCTGACAGTGTTTTTGTGGTCTCTGTCAGTGTTCCTGAGTGAAGTTTGTGTGATTCTAGAAATCTGAGTTGTTGTCGATGCTTCTCTATTGTTTCTTAATATTTTTGGATGTCTCTAGAATGTGCTATATCTTTGTAGTATGTTCACATTAATCAGTGTGCTCATATTCGAAGATCTTTTCTTGTGCTTGAGTTTGGTTTTTCATGTTCTTGGGCGACATGATGATGGTAGTGTGTTGTGGATCTTTGAGGTGAAATTAATTGAAGTATTTTTGTGTTGGAGATATTAATTTGGTTCTCCACGATGTTGTAACTAACCTTGGTGGTTTCACATTTAAATTTATTTGTAAATTTGGGCTGAAATTGGAAATATGTTTTATTTTCCTGGTCGACTAAGTTGTTGATGAAATCTCATGTAGTAGATATATAAGAGGTTTCTTCATCGGTGCAAAGAGTGATTCATGTGATAGGTGTTCTCCTATATGTGTATGTGCGAATATCATTTGATTATAGAGCATAGTGTGAAGAAAATTGAGTGAAATGTGAAGTAGTTTTAAGTACTTAATTGGAACTATAATCAGGCTTGTGCAGAAGCTATTTTCTCAGTTCATACCCTCCATATTTTAATCCTATTCTATATTGTTGGGAAATGAGCCTCTTTTTTAATTAAGTAGTGAGCTCTAGGTAGTGTTCCTGAATGCATACGCATTCCCCTTGATTTATTTCATTATACTTTTACCAGGGTATAATCTTGTGGACTAACATCCACCATGGTTTTTCCCCTAACAGGGTTTCCACGTAAAAATATCTTGGTGTTCTCTATCTCTTTGATGTGTTAATTATTTATGGTTAATTACTTATTCATTATATCTTAGATTACGTAAAGTAAAGTTTGAAAATTTTATTATTTTGTGATAACTTATTCACCCCCCCTCTCAATTGTCTATCCTTATTTTTCCAACAATTGGTATCAGATCAGGTTCCTCTAAAGAAGTCTAAAAGCGTGAGGTGATCTGAGATGGAAACATTCAAGAAGGATAGTCCAAGATTTGATGGAACTAACTGCTCACTATGGAAAGTCAAGATGTAATGTCACCTAAGGTGTATTGTTGAAGCCTACTAGAATATTACAAAAGATCCATATGTTATTCCTCAAAATGGTTCCTCCATTGTTGATAAGATCAAGGATGTTGAAAACAATATTAAGGCTATTGAAGCTTTGATGTGTGCTATGACAAATTCAAAGATGGAAAATGTGGTAGGACTGCAGACTGCTCATGGAATTTGGATGAACTTGGAAACTTTGTATGAAGGAGATGCACAAGTGAAGATGGACAAGCTACAGAGTTTAAAAGGAAAGTATGAGAATTTGAAGATGGGTGAAGATGAAGATATCACTTATTTTATGCAAAGAGTAAATAAAATAGTGATGGGTATTACATGATGTTTTGGTGGTTCCCAAGATGAGGATGAAATTGTAGATAAGATACTCATATCCTTTCCTCCCTCCTCCAAAGTGAAGGCTCACACCATTGCAGAGCACAAACCAATAACAAATATGTCAAGAGACACACTAGTTAGTAAGCTTGCTATTTTTGTATTAATTGAATTTCATGAATCTATTCTAAAAACTAAATCTGCATTAAAGGCTACTTTATCTAGAAGTAACAAGTAGAGATATGGTCCAGGAGAATGCTCCAGAAAGATATCCAAGTATCATGAATAACTGAAACAACTTGAAGATAAATAAAGAGAAGTAGAAGAATTGGAAGCACTGATTGTAAAGAAAGAAGGCAGAGGAAGAGGTAAGTATGGAGGATTTTTACCTATCAAGTGTTTTTTATGTAGTAAAATAGGTCATTTTGCATCAAGATGTCTTGAAAGAGTTCCTAGATCTAAGCCTAACAAGTATACATTCGAAAATAAATGTTACTTTTCTAAAGAAGGAGTGACTGATGATGAGTCTAATAAAGATAATGGAAATCCAGATGAATGGGTTTTCATTGCTACCATTGAAAATAGTCCTATGGCTACTGAATCTACTAAAGATGAGAAAGATCTTGCAGGCCAAGTTGAAGAGAAGGATGAGTGGGTTATTGACAGTGGATGCTCACATCATATGAATATTGATAAAAACAAATTTGTAATTATAGAAAAATATGATGGTGGTGTTGTAAGATTTGGAGACAACAATGCTAGTGTTATTCATGGCAAAGGTTCTATTTTCCTTGGTGGTAAGGATAACATTAATAATGTTCTCTATATTGAAGGCTTGAAGCACAATCTTTTGAGTGTTGGAAAAATGGTGGGAAAAGGCTATGATCTACAATTCAAAGATGGAAGATGCAAGATATGTGGAAGTTCTAGCAATATGATTGCTACAAGTAAACAAACAAAAGGTAATATTTTTCACCTGAATACTGCAAGTGGGAGATGTTTAATTGCTCAATTAGATGAAAGCTAGTTGTGGCATAGGAGGCTATGTCATGTTAATTTTTACAACATTTTCAAGGTAAGTTCCACACAAGAAGTAAGAGATCTACCTAAGTTAGTGAAGCCTGCTAACACAATTTGTAAGGAATGCCATATGGGTAAACAAACTAGAGTCTTCTTCTAGAGTAATCAGTTTCATTCAAATGAATTGCTAGAGCTGCTACATACCAACCTATATGGTCCCTCCAAGTCAAAAATATTCATGGAGAAAGGTAATTTATGTTGATTATTGATGATTACTCTAGAATGATATGGGTTCCCTTCTTAAGAGAAAAATGTGAAACAGTGGAAAATTTCAAAAGTTTCAAGGCTACGGTAGAGAATGAGAAAGGTATAAAAATAAAGTGTCTGAGATCTGACAGAGGTGGTGAGTCAACCTCCAGGGAGTTGAACTCTTTTTGTGAAGAACATGGAATCATAAGACAATTATTTGCTCCCCGAATCCCTCAATAGAATGGAGTTGCAGAAAGAAAGAATGGAACAATTTTGGATGTTGCTAGAACAATGATGATAGAATGAAATGTGCCCCCAAATCTATTGGAGTGAAGCTGTAAGCACTTCTATGTGCAATTTAAACTGGGTAAATGTTAATGGCAATTCTGGTAAGACCCCTTTTGAGCTATGGTTTGGTTACAAACCTACTATTAAATATTTCAAGATATTTGGAAGCAAATGTTATATCAACAGAGCTGATGATATAGGAAATTTCGATGCAAGAAGTGATGAAGGAATATTTTTAGGTTACTCTACTAAAAGCAAGGCCTACCGATTCTATAACAGAAGATTGAGAAAGATGGTTAAGAGTGAAAATGTTAGAGTTGATGGGGATTTTCCTAAATCATCCAGATATTGTGGATATTATTTAGATGAAAACAATACAAAAAAAGGGAAAAATATTTAGACACCAAATCAAATTCAGATTATTCCATATGTTTTAGTAAAGCAATGTCAATTTTTTCCAGTAAATAAAGTAAATCAAGAAGCACAAACAAGTGAAAGTGCAAAAGAAAGAACAAAAGAACCAGAAGATCATGAAAGTCCCAAAACTCCAAGGTATGTAATGCTAAATCATTCTAAAATTCAAATTATAGGAGATACAGATAAAGGAGTGAAAACTAGAAGAAATATTGTAGAAGAGTATTGCCTGATTTCCAATATTGAACCTAAAAATTTCATTGAAGCCTGCTAAGATGAACACTGGATGGAAGCTATCAAAAATTGAAAAGAATGACATGTGGATATTGGTTCCCAAACCTAAAGACAAAAATATGATTGGTACTAAATGGGTGTTTCGAAACAAGCTAAATGAACAAGGTGAAGTGGTCTAGAATAAAGCAAGACTGGTATGTAAATGGTATTCTCAAATGAAAGGTGTTGATTTTGAAGAAAATTTTTCCCCTATTGCCAAAATCGAAGCTGTTAGATTATTTCTTGCTTATGCTACATACAAAAACTATAAAGTTTATCATATGGATGTGAAGTTGACATTTCTGAATGGAAAACTAGAAGAAATATACATTGAACAACCAGATGGATTTCAACTAAGTGACAAGGAATATATGGTTTTTCAATTGAAGAAAGCTCTATATGGACTTAAGCAAGCCCCTATAGCCTGGTATGCTAGATTGGACAAATACTTACTAAAGCTTGGATTCACTAAAGGTACTATTGATAGCAACTTATTTTTCAAATTGGATCATGATAAAGAGTTAATTATAGAAGTATTTGTTAATGATCATTTTTGGAGGAAATGACAATCTATGTATGAAGTTTGCTGATGAGATGAAGGATGAATTTGAGATGAGTATGATTGGAGAGATGAAATTATTTTTTGGGATTGCAAATTACTCAGTTAGATAAATAAATTTTCATATCTCAGTCCAAATATGTGAGAGATCTACTAAAAAAATTTGGGATGGAAGAATCAAATCCTGTAGGTACTCCCATGGTGACCAGATGCAAGCTAACAAATAATGATGATTCTCCTAAGGTGAATCAAACTAGATACAGGTCAAGGATGAGTTGATTGCATTATATAAACCAAACTAGACTAGATATTATGAATGTTGTATGTATGGTTGCTAGATTTTAGGCTGATCCAAAAAAATCACATGTGACTACTAATAAGAGAATCTTTAGATATCTGAAAGGAATAGTTGAATTTGGGCTTTGGTATCCAAAGGATGATGATCTCACTTTGAGTGCATATACTGATGCAAATTGAGCTGGAGATGTAGATGACAAGAAAAGTACTAGTGGTAGTTCTTTCTTCCTAGGGAAGAAGCTGGTATCTTGGTTAAGCAAGAAGCATAATTTCATTTCTCTATCTACTATTGAAGCAAAATATATTGTTGCTGCAAACAATTGTACTCAAGTAATATGGATGAAACAAATGTTGAAAGATATCAGGGTGATATATGAAGAGCCTATTACCATATACCGTGAAAATTCAAGTGCAATAAATATTTCAAAGAATCTAGTGCTCCATTTTATGACTAAACATATGTCAATCAAGTTTCACTTCTTGAGGGTGAAAGTGAATGAGAGAGAACTTAGATTGGAGTATGTGCCTACTAAAGAACAAATTGCAGACATCTTTACTAAGTCATTGCCGAAGGATACTTTTGAGTATCTCAGAGGAATGCTAGGGGTAATTACCCCTCCTAAAAAGAACTAAGAGATGCATTTACTTGCATCAATCTATAAGCTACATTTCTATATTCTGATCGGGATTGATCTTTTCATGGCTGCTACTCAGGGGGAGTAGTCAGATGTGCAAATATGTGGTTAAGAGTGCATATATGGAAAGGTCATGGTTACCTTTGCCATTGATTTCAAATGTTGTGGATGTGTTGCTGATATGTGGTTGTCATTGGTGTCAACACTATTAGCATTTGGTGTATCAAAGGCTGTATATGTCAAGGATATGGAGAAAATTGTAAAAGAAAGTGTTCCAAGTTCCCAGTGGAACTGTTTAGGTCATGAAGGCATGTTGCTCTATGTTTAAGTTATTTTGTTTTTGAATAAAGGGCTTATTCTTGAGAGAATCTAGATCATCTATCGAAAGATTCAAAGGTTTGTGTATAGATTTGATCATGTTGTTGTCTGACAGTGTTTCTATGGTTTATGTTAGTGTTCCCGAGTGAAGTTTGTGTGATTCTAGAAATATATTTGTTGTGGATGCTTCTCTATTGTTTCTTAATGTTTTTGGATGTCTCTAGATCATGCTCTATATTTTTAGTATGTCCACATTAATCGGTATGCTGGTGGTCGAAGATATTTTCTTGCACATGTTTGGTTTTTCATGTTCCCAGCTAACATGATGATGGTAGTGTTTTGTGGATCTTCGAGGTGAAATTAATTTAATTCTTTCTGTGTTGGAGATATTAATTTGGTTCTCCACTATGTTGTGGCAAACCTTAGTGGATTCACATTAAAATTTATTTGTAAATTTTGGCCAACATTGCAAATATTTTTTATTTTCCTCGCTGACTAAGTTGATGAAATCTCATGTAGTGGATATACAAGAGTGATTGCTTCATCGGTGCAAATAGTGCTTTGTGTGTATGTGTGAATATCATTTGATTGCAGAGTAGAGTGTGAAGAAGATCGAGCAAAGTGTGAAGTAGTTTGTGAAGGATTTTTATGTAATTAATTGGAACTGTAATTAGGATTGTGCAAAAGCTATTTTATGAGTTCGTACCCTCCAAATTTTAATACTATTTTGTATTGTTGGGCAATGAGTCCCTTCAGTAATTGAGCAGTGATCTCTAGGAAGTGTTTCTAAATGCATGTGCATTCCCCTTGATTGATTTTATTATACTTTTAATAGGGTATAATCTTGTGGACTAACATCCACTATGGGTTTTCCCCTAACAAGGTTTCCACATAAAAAATATTAGTGTTCTTTGTCTCTCTGTTGTGTTAATTGTTTATGGTTAATTGCTTATTCATCAGATCTGAGATTAAGTGGAGTAAAGTTTGAAAATTTTATTATTTTGTGAAAATTGATTAACCCCCCCTCTTAGTTGGTTGTCCCTATTTTTCCAACATTTCCAACTGCTCACTTGTGATTGTGCTACAATCAATACATTTTACAATAAATGGTTGTGCTAAGATATTTTCTCCTGTAATTGTTTTGATGGAGGTTTCTTCAGATACACATTCCTTTGCTAATGGAAATTCTCTAAAAAATGTGTGAGATCATTTATGTAGATAATGCATCATATCTTCATCACACCTTCAACATCTAATACCTCCTTCCTCGGCCACTTTTGTTGATTAAGGTTAATAAAATCCAACTTGGAGGTGACAAATGCAATTTATGGATGTGTATAGGAGCATAGGAAAACATGCAACCATTCTTCCAAGCTCATAGAAACAAGAGGAGTTCCTATGTAAAGGGTGGCCACAATTGGTAGAAATCCTCTTTCAATTGAACTTTGACATTTGTTTATTGTGATGAAATATTCTCATTTTAGCATAGGCATGGAGGATACTACCATAGGATGCAATTTACTCTTCATTTTATATTTTACAACATTTTCAATTTAGTCATTTCCAAAGCCTTTTCACAAATCTATTTTGTATATAATCTAAAAATCTAGTGGTACTGCCTCTTATGGCATTCTAGGTGCATGGAAGAATTTGAAAACTCGTAAAATTATGTCTTGGTCTTTGGTATCAAAACAATACTCACGTATTGACTTATTTTGTAATTTTGAAGTCAAGTCTAGATAATGGGCAAACAGGAAACTTAGGTATCATCCTTGTCTCCTTTTATGAGATTCCTCCAAGATTCTTGAAAACACTCGTTGATACTATTTTCTACTAAAAAATGTTTGAGATACATTGATTCAATGTAATAGTATTTGATCATCTCTTATGATTGGCTCTTCTAACCTATCAAACCTTTGGAATTGTAAGGAAAATTCCAGTGTCTGCTAGATTTTTTCTTCATGAATGCAATTATGGGGCATTCCTTCTTCCATTGACTATTTACTTGATTATGTATCCTTTGTGTAAAGAGTGGAATACTCATAAATGGTGTTGGAAAGTAGATCATGTGCATAATCAAAAGCCTTTGACATGTTAAACAAGGAGGCAACACCAAAATTATATGATAAAGAGTTATTCAGTTCATCTAGATAATAGAAATCCTTTGATACTTTGTCATAGAAAAATGGCCCATTGTAATTTTCATGGCCTTGTAGGTCTTGTTTCATGGTGTTGGAACTATGTTGCTTTGATTTTATGTTGTAACATGGATTGAACATTCTAATTTAGGTACTAAAATTCAAAGAACGACATCTTCTTAAGGTGTTGTGAAGTGTTGTAAGAAATTTCTACATTCTTCTAGACTCTATTTAATGCAATTTACCTAAAAACCACCCTTTTACTCATCAACAAGTCCTATTTTGAAGTGTTGTAAAGTCTTGTAACAAGATTTCATGCTCTTCTAGGCATATTTTCACTATTTACACCCTTCTCATGCTTTATTTGGTCTCTTTATGCCCTCATAAGTTGTAATTAAGTGTAATTTTGAATGTTATCCTAACAAATAACATTAAATATAAAATTTTTACCACCACCTTTTTTTAGGCCCTAGGTGGGACCCATTCGCCATGGGTGGTGGATGAGTCCCCATTGGCCCCAAATTAAAAATATTTTAAATTTCCTTTTGGGATTTTATTAAAAATCATTTGATGTCAACCTTTGATGAGGTATTAATGGAAACTAAGGCACACGAATTATAAAAATAAGTGTTTTTCACCTCATTTTACATCCTCCATAATCTCCTACAATCCTCCAACATTCACATATCATATTCAAGCATTCAAGCATTTTACATCAAGATTTCAAGCATTATTCAAGAACTTTGTAGCAACCATTGACAATACTTTAGACTTGCATCATCAAGGGTTAGGTAAGTTGATAGAAATTTCATGTTATTAGTTTATCTTTCTCTTTCATTTTATTATCTTTTCAAGGGTTTAATTACCAAAAGTGGGGTTTGACCAAGGCAAAACCCTATTCACTAACCCTTAATCATTTTTCCCCTATTGCATGTTTGTTTGTAGCTCTTTGTATGTAGATTTGATAGGTTATTAGGTGTTGAAGATTTATTTCCAAGTCAACTAGGTGCTTCAAGTCAACTTGAGTCAATTTCAATCTTGGAGAGACTTATTTGTCTATTTTTTGTAGAACTGACTTCGACAACCTAACAAGCAAACATTTCCAAATCTTGGTGTTGCAAAGTTGTTTCCCAATTTTTCAAAAATTTGGGAGAGGATTGATTCACCACCTATGGAAAATGAGTCCCACCTTAGGACTGCAAATATGATTTTTTTCAAATTCCAAATCCTAATAGATAGAAACTAGCTCCCAAAACTTTTTCACCAGGAGTAGGACTGATTCGCCACCCTGGGCAAATGAGTCCCATTATGAAAAATTTATGATCTTAGATAGCATCCAGGACACTCTAGGTTCAATATACTTTGCCCAGTTGCACTCTGATTTGAGCCATCTCTTTCTATTTTGCACATTTCATTCTTTTTCCTTATTGTTTGCATATCATAATGTGTTTTCAAATATAGTTGTAATTGCACTTTTACATTCATTTTCAGTCATTTAGATTAGTCAATTACATTAAGTTAAGTTCATTTACATAAAAAAACATTGCATACATCCTAATTTGAGTGAATCATTAGCATTTTTGGCCCTATCTCTCTCCTTTTAGGTGAAAAACCCTAGAAGTGCAAGAGCAGTCCATAGGGTCCCAAAAATCTACAGTTCATTTTGGTGAACCTGACTTTTGAACACTTTGGATTTCTAATTGCATTCAAATATTGCATCTTAGCTTCCATTTGTATTAGCATTCAATAAGGACATTGATTTGTTATTGCATTCTAGGACTTTTCATTTTGCATTATTGAAAACTTCATTTAGATTTCATTTTTGCATTACATCTCATTGAAAAAAGTCAAAATATACATCCTACATCTATAATTGCATTCTTTAAACCATTAAAATCACCTTTAAATTTATAAAAAACACTAAAAAACATCATCCTGGGACTCATTCGCCACCTAGGGTGAATCAGTCCCTCTACACATTTTAGACAACATTTCTGGCATTTTTCTTGCATTTGTTTGCATTTTTGTTTCCTTTAGTTGGATCTTTGTTACAGTTAGCAGAATCTCTATTATTTTCATTATAGAGCTCTTAGATTAGCTTGTATTTTCATTCACCCATCCATTGTGGTACTTGTATGAGTGTTTGGTTGTTCTAGACTCATGGCATCCCATGATAGTACTTTCATTGTGGACCTTGGAATCTCACGAGCTCCTACTCCTAGTATGGACAATGGTTCATTAGGCCCTAACAATACCACTTCCATGCCTTCACCTTTCCATCCAATGAATTTTTACAACCAAAATAATTCCCTCCTGCAAGAAAAGGCCATTAATATTCATGAGGACTTTGCACATTTACAACAAGACTTGTCACTTGAAAAAATTTCCACCACTGCCATACCCATGATTGAGAATCTTCATCGTTTGATTGGAAGTGATGATGGCTTGCAAGTGATGAAGAAAATTACTGATATTTACAATAAACATGACTCTTAATCAAATTCCCAATCCGCAAACATTCCTGTAAACCAAGGCACACCTCAAGTTCCCCCCTTCAACCATAGCATCCATACCAACTTATATCGATCCGCAAGTCCATACAACTATGCATCATACTACTTATTTCCTAATTTCGACTAGCATTCCTACTTCTTTTGTGGCATCACAACTCCCTTCCACCACTTTCACACCCCTTAGCATTCCTTTCACTTCAGAGAACATCACTTACACTCCATCACCATTTTCCTATCCACCTCAACCCACATACCCTGATCCCCTTCTTACACAACAAATTACCAATGTTTTTCATCTATGAAATATCAACTTTCCACCATTAGTCAAGGTCAAACCACTCCACCCACATATCATGTCTATAGCAGCCCCTTATCCTTAGAAATATTACGTACCCTGATGCCATAAGGGATAGAAATGCCTTGATTTGAGAAATACAGAGGAAAAGGAGATCCTATCAACCATGTTAATGCTTATATAGCTTTGTGTAGTGACTTTATTCTTGATGATAAACTTTTAGAAAAATGTTTTCCAAGGACCTTGAAAGACATTAGAATGGGTTTCCAACTTTCCCAATCATTCCATCCATTCATTCAATGAATTGGTGGATGCTTTCATTAGTCACTTCCAAGTTCACATTACACCTAAAAAGAAAATGGAAAACCTTATGATATGTAGACAAAACACAAATGAAAAAGTGATGGATTTCATCTCAAGTTACCAATCCTTATATGTTCAAATTGATGTCAAGATTCTAGATGCACATCTGCAAAATATTTTTATCAAAAACTTTCACACCAACCTTTAGGATAAACTCACCATGATGAAATTCCCTTCATTCATGCATTTGTGTACAACCTTATGTGACTACCAAAATTCAGTTTCAAGTCATGATTCCAAATCCACTTCTAGTCGAGTTGAAAAACTTGAACACACCAATAAAAACCAAAATAACACTCAAAACTTCTGCAAACCTAATAGAGGCTTTTTACAATTTAATCTGCCTCCTTAAACACAATCGCTACCAACCTAACAAGTTCAAAATTCAATGGTCGTTGTCAAGACAGTCGTTCCTTATCATTATGGGGATCTAAAGAGACAATTCACTCCTTTACCTGATACTCTCCATAATACAATGAACCAATTAATTCAAAAATGCATGCTCACTTTGTCACTTGTTAGACCACTTGATCCAAACCAACCGTTCCCACCCAATTTCAATCCTAACACTAATTGTCACTTTCATCACCAAAATGGACATGAAACTAAACATTGCAAGTTTCGAAAACATTTAGTTCAAGACATCATTGAGTTAGGCCATTTTTCCATTGAGGGTGTTAATGATCAAGGCAATAAGTTTGTTGCACCCCCTAACCATAATTAACAAATTTTCACTAATCCTATGCCTAAACATACTACCTCATTTTTCAATGTTAGTGAATCTTCAAATACTGATGTAATGACTGTTGATGCAAATAGTGAACAACATGATAAAACTCCTATTATTACCCAATTTAGTCCTATGGCTATGATAGAAGTTATTCCTCGTAAGAGAAAAACCACTAAATCAATTGATATTACGTTTTTTGCTAAAGACATACTACAAAAGCTTCCTGATGGTCCTCTCTACATAGCTATCAAAAAATCTATGACAAGCCCATTAATGGGATATTAATAGATCTTGCTTGTGGTGAGAACGTGATCATAGAGGATATTTTGGTATTACATGAACTATAGCAAGATGATTATAATAAACTGATTGCATGGATTAAGAAACATAATGATTTTGCATTCCCTACGATTGGATCAATTGTGCTACCTTTACAAATATGACCTAAGAATTTGGATTTAACCTTTTCAATTATTCCACAATTTGACCAATTTTGTTTGTGGCTAGGCCTCCCTTGGATTCAATCAATGAAAGTGGTCCCATTAGTTGTTCATAAGTGTTTGAAGTTTTCATATGTCAATGAGATAGTAACCATACACCATAGTGGATTTAATCCTTTATCTTCCAAAGGTAGATTCTCATTCGAATCCTTTTGGCCTGAACCCATGGAACCTAGCACCCCTCACAAGGACTTCTTTTTCATAGCTTATCAAAATTATAAAGCCAAAAAGATAGCCGAATTATCTCTTCGTCACACATCCCCATTCACTTGCACACCTCCTATCATAGACGAAACCATGCTTCAACCTAATCCTGACATTGAACAAACCATACAACCTCTTGAAAAAGCACCCCTTGATACTTCCCCACCATCATTTAAATGATCAACGGAACATGAATCAAACCCTACTTAGCCTCCTCACCTTAAACAAGTGTATAAATCCAAAGAGAAAGTGGTTGATCCATCCTCTTTGGTTTCTTCTATTTTTCCCCTTCAAAAGTATAAAAACCTATGATGACTCAATCCACTCTTACACCTCCACAACTCCAAAATAGAATTAAAATAAACCATGGTGCTAGGAAATGTAGGCATCTTCATCATCTCCTTGCTCATCAATCTCACCTAGAAGAAGATAAATAAAATCAACCTTTACCTTGGACTGAAGTAATAGATGATCACCCTCCAACTCCTTACTTGCCATACGATAGTCCAATGCAACAATCGCAACAAATTGAACCAATCCAACAACTTCTATTTTTAATCCGTCCATCCTTAGAAATCATCCTTTGTCCTTATATAGTAATTAATCTTGATGATGATGGTGATGATGATGCAATGATAGCAAAAATAGATGAAGATGCATAACAATTTAAATTCTTTATTTTCATCTACAATGAGCTTAAATGATACATCCTCTCCAACAAGTCAAGAACCTAGTATGACTCTTGGTTCGACGCTTGTAGTTATTCCTTTGGACTGTAAACCACCCTCACATTACACTAAACATGATTGGGAGGCCGATGACCTATTAGATGGTTGACTTGCATTTACGTAACTCACCTTTTTGTTTTTCTTTTTATTTTTCTTTTCCTTTTCATGTGCATATTGTATTCCCTGTATCATGCGTTTGATGTTTCGTCTCTTTGTACACTTCATCTATTTGTATCTCTATTCCTCTCTTTGTCATGCATTGTTGTTTTCACTTTTTTTTTGTGTTTTCATTTAGGGGATGACATAAAGGATAGAGATGCCCTATGTCTCTTCCATGTTGACCCAAAAGGTTCTTGTCTTTTTCATTTTTGTTTTGTGTTTTCCTTTTGGGGATGACACAAAGTGTAGAGATGTCCTACTTCTCTTCCATGATGAATCAAATGATCTTTGTATTTTTCTTTTTTTGTTTTTTGCTCTCCTTTTGGGGATGAAACAAGGCATCAAGACCGGAATGTCTCCTTCATGTTGACCCAAAATATTTTTCATTTTTTTCCTTGTCCTTTTTCATTTTCTTTTCGCTTGTGTTTTCCTTTTGGGGATGATACAAAGTGTCGAGACCGCAATGTCTCTTCCATGTTGACCCAAAATAGACTTTACATTGTTTTCACTCTCTTTGTGTCATTCTTCCAGTTCTATGTACTTTGGGGAATGATGACGGTTTCGATCTCTTTCATTGAAACATTGTAGCAACAAATATGCTGACCCCAAATCCATAGATCTCTTATGTGTTTGGTGTGCTTTCTTTTCTATGGGGTAACTCCCTTTCTATGTTTTTCATTTTTCTTTGACATGATGCAACCTAAATTCAAAATAGATGACTTGGCATAGGGCTTTCCGAGTTGGCTCTCATGTCTTGTTTTCTTTTTTCCTTTTCTTCACTTTGCTACTTTAACATAATTTCTCACAGAATGATGTGTAGCAATTCCTTTAAAGCGGGAGGCATACATTACCATTAATTCATTTATATTCTTAGTTCCTAGTGTAGCCTTGTTGTTTACATGATGTGTTTATCACTTTGTCAATGATATTGGGTGTGATGTCCTTCATAAGTGTGATCTATCTTAGCATATTAAACTCCTCTCAGTGGTTTTATGCGACAAACTGCATCCCCTAAGTTGTGAATATACTATTCTTTGATTGTTCCTCTCTTGGATACATTAGGAACAATGTTTCCTAAGTGTCTGACCTTGCATAAACTGAACAAGACTCCTTTGAACATCTTCTCACATTTTACATTTTACATTTTTCATTCCTTTTTTCCACCTTGCATAACACAACTTGCATGACTGTGGTAAATTTTTTTTGTTCATGAAGATTCCTTTTGGTTTGTGGTGCCTTGTTAAAGTTATTAGGCAGTATAACTTTGACATGGTTGAGTGGGAAGCCCACCTAGCAGCATGAATTTTCCCCATAGCCACCTTTGTGTTTGTTTGTTTATACCAACTAGTGTATGTATCTTACCCTTTTGGGCTTTCTCACCCTACATACAACTAGTTACATGGCCCCAAAGTGAGTATACAACTTTGGGCCTTCTCACCCCATAGACAACCTAAAGTTTTGTTGACCCAGAGTGAGTACACATTCTCTTTTCAAACAATCAGCCTAGATCTCTCTCCACAACTAGTTGGATTGACGAATGAAGCTTGATCCAATTATTTTCAAAACTTGTGTGTTACATTTTTCTTATGTTTAGCTTTCCATGGGATCTTCATCCTGGGGGCATGATCATCCCTCTTGACTATTACATTTCATCTTGCTAATGTGATTGCATTTGAACCCTCCCCTCAATGTTCATGACTACTTTAGTCTGAGTTTGAAACATGTTCATCCTCTCACTAAAGTGGGGGCTAAATGTGTCATAGAAAAATGGCCCCTTGTCATTTTTATAGCCTTTAGGTCTTGTTTCACGGTGTTGGAACTATGTTGCTCTGAATTCATGTTGTAACATGTCTTGAACATACTAATTTAGGTACTAAAATTCAAAGAACAACATCTTGTGAAGGTGTTGTGAATTGTTGTAAGACATTTCTACATTCTTTTAGACTCTATTTAATGCAATTTACCTAAAAAACCACCTTTTTACTCATCAACAAGTCCTCTTTTGAAGTGTAGTAAAGTCTTGTAACAAGATTTCATGCTCTTCTAGGAATATTTTCACTATTCACACCCTTCTCATGCTTTATTTGGTCTCTTTATTCTATCTTAAGTTGTAATTAAGTGTTATTTTGAATGTTGTCTCGACAAATAGAATTAAATACAACATTTTTTCCTGACACTTTTTTTTAGGTCCTAGGTGGGACCCATTTGCCACGGGTGGCGAATGAGTCCCCCTTGGCCCCAAATTCAAAATATTTTAAATTTCATTTTGGGATTTTATTCAAAATCACTTGATGTCGTCCTGTGATAAGGTATGAATGTATACTAAGGCACAAGAATTGTATAAATAAGTGTTTTTCACCTCAATTTACATCCTCCAACATTCATATATCATATTCAAGCATTCAAGCATTTTACATCAACAACTTGAGCACTATTCAAGCACTTTGAACTAGTCATTGACATTACTTCAAACTTGCATCATCATTCATTAGGCAAGTTGATAGCATTTGCATTTTATTAGTTTGTCTTTCTCTTTCATTTCATTATCTTTTCAAGGGTTTAATTACCAAAAGTGGGGTTTCACCAAGGAAAACCCCTAATCACTAACCCTTAATCATTTTCCCCCTATTGCATGTTTTTTTGTAACCCTTTGTATGCAGATTTGATAGGTTATTAGGTGTTGAAGATTCATTTCCAAGTCAACTAGGTGATTCAAGCCAACTTGAGTCAATTTCAAGCTTGGAGAGTTATTTTTCTATTTTCTGCAAAACTAACTTCAGCAACCCAACAAGTAGACATTTTTAAATTTGGTGTTGCAGAGTTGTCTCTTGATTTTTTTAAAAATTTGGGAGAGGAATGATTCGGCACCTATGGAAAATGATTCCCACCTTAGGATTGAAAATCTAAATTTTGTTAGATTTTGGATCTTGATAGATAGAAACTAGCTCCCGACACCTTTTCACTAGGAGTAGGACTAATTCACCACCATGGGAGAATGAGTCCCACTAAGAAAAACTAGTGATCTTAGTCAGCATCCAGGACACTCTAGGTTCATCATACTTTTCCCAGGTGCACTTTGATTGGACCTATCTCTTTCTGCTCTGCACATTTCATTCTTTTTCTTTATTGTTTCCATATCATAATGTATTTTCAAACATAGTTTTAATTGAACTTTTATATTAATTTTCAGTCATTTAGATTAGTCAATTGGGTATGTGAAGGACCATCATGGAAAAAATAGGCCCTTAAGTGGCAAAAAATTTAGAAAAATTAGAGTTAGGAAACTTGACTTAAAAAAAGTTATCTATATTATTTCAAAAATATGTAAGAATAGAATCTGTAGAAAATTTAATGTAGTTTCTAAACTACTAGGCTTATTTAAAAAAATAAAAAATTATTTGGTGAAAATTTGAAATTTCAATGAGTACTTAAATTTGGAAAAAATAAGAAGTAGGTGTCTTTCTATTGCCCTAACCACAATACAATGATAATATTTTTTATAAGATTTAGACAGTAGAGAACTCATGTATGGATGTGATGCATATTTTTTATATTTTTTTCCTAGTAAATAATTAATTATGATTTTTTTATTACAACTTCTAAAAATATAAAACTGTAACTAACCACCTTAACTTGGTCAAAACTTCATGAAATTCAATTTTTATTTTTTAATCCTATAGTATGTGAAGCATAGAATGTGATGCATATTTTGGATTCAAAAAATGTGATACCCCAAAGCTATAGAATTAGCTTATCAATCAACACTTTAGTCATAATTCAAATAGAAAATGAATAATAATTATTTATTAAATTCAAAGTAAAGTTTAATTTATATTGGTGGAAAGTTGAGAATCTCCTTTTAAAACCCTTATCATTTCATCAATTTTGGGTAAAAAAAAACTTATCAACCACATACCCTACAAATACCCATCATATTGTCACTTTTTGGCCCATCATGATCTTGCACATACCCAATTGCATTTAGTTAAGTTTATTTACATAAAACAACATTGCATACATCCTCATTTGAGTGAATCATTAGAATTTTGGCCCTATCTCTCTCCTTTTAGATGAAAAATACTAGAAGTGCAAGAGTAGTCCATAGGGTCCCAAAAATCTACAGTTTAGATATAGTTAAAGCAACCATTTTTTGTTCACTAAAATCTTCATTTGCATGTGAGCTTCATTTTATTTCAACAATTTAGTTTTCCTTTCAAGAACTTCTTAATGGTCTCATCTGTATAATCCTTTTGAGAATTACCTTAGGTTATTGAATCTTATGGTTCTTTATTTCCTATAATTATTCCATCAAAACCCAAAATACATCTCAGACTGAAGTGGGTATTCCTCAAAATTTATTTTCTAGCGTCTTGCACTGTGACAAAAATAGATCAAGTTGCCTCCAATATTACCTTGGAAGACTGATCAAAATTTCTTCTGAAGCTGAAAAAATGCACCAAAATTTTTAGTTATGATAGGGGAGTATGGTCATTAAGTGGATTGGCATGAATTCATTAGGATTGAAAACTGTTAATGTCCAAAGTTGATTACTCAACCTTTTTTGAAAACGGCTCCTATCAAACCCAATTGAAACTCACCAACTTTCTATTTTCAAAAATATAAAATGTGATTATGAGAAGCTTCCACCCTAGATATTAGTTCATTTATTTCAAATGAACTTGTGTGCAAAACTTTTTTTCATTAATCCATCTCCTTCATAAAATATCAGGCATGAAAGTTGACCTCTATGATAGTTTTCTAAAAGTGTAGATATCAAAACTATACAAAACCCATTTGGATTTGATTTTAAAAAAATAAAAATGAAGAGATGAGGTTTTGAGCATTGGCATGAAAGCACATCAAGGTGGGAAGAACTTGAGACACTAATCAATTCATCATGACAATCTTCTAGTTGATAATTATTGTCTTCCAAAGTTGCCCCTTTTTGATAACTTCGACTGTGTAAACAAACCTTTCCCAAAACCTTTCAACTTGATACTTTGAAACCTTGTCAAAAGAAACCTAAAGGAGCTGAATTGAGGCATGCACATTCATATATGTAAAATAAACACTTTTACAAGATGGTTTTTCATAAAATTGCACTAGCTTCATTTTGTGAATTTTCAAAGTAAGCCTCTAGAGTTAATTTTGCAAATGTATTTATGAGTGTTGAAACTAAATTTTTTATTTGGGTACCTTAAATTTTTGCAAAATTTGGAGGTTCAATAGTGGCTCCATCTAGGGATGTATGCCCCTTGTGGGCATAGCAAGAATTCATATCTCTAGAGAGCATACCATGTGTTTTACTTATTGAGCAACAAAGTAAAAACATTCATACTATCTACCTTATTTTTTTTTGGGTTCATCAAATTCCATTTGAAAAAATTCATACAATCTACCCTGTTATATCCACTCTCATTGAAAACTTTTAGAAGAACACTGGGTTCAACTTGACCCATGTTCCCTTTACCATTCTGTAGTTCATATTTTCCATTATCATATGATAAATTCTTACCATATTCACCATACAAAATGTATTCATGTTCAATGCAATATTTCTCATTATTTTTCTCACTATCATGTATTATAAAATGATCTCCCATCTATACTAAAAATCCACCATCTGAATGCTTCTCACATAAGTCTGAAAAATTCTGCCACATCAACATCTTTTGGGATAATCAGATCTAAAAAATTTTCTACCTCTTCCATATCACTAATTGGTAGTGACACAAATTATTTATTCATGCAGAAATCATTATGCACATTTGAATGAATTGATGATGAGCATGTATTGTCCATGAATTCTCCAAGATATCCAATTTTTATTTATATATTTCCTCTTGAATAGGGATAGGCATAGAATCTTGATCAGCTTTAGAAGTTTTCTCATCATTGTCACACAAAGTGCTTTCATTTTCAAATCAAATGCATGTTGAAGATGAAATTTCTAAATCATTCTTATGTATATATTTCTGATATTCAATTGTTAGTAGATTTGAAATTTTTCCACTATTGAGTGGACATGCTCCTTCATCCATCTCACTACTGATGTATTCTTCACTTTTTTCATCATCAAAAAATGGTAATTTAGGGGTATATGCAGGATCATGATGGGCCAAAAAGTGGCAATATGATGGCTATGTGGCTGACGACTATTTTTACCTAAAATTGATGAAATTAAAATGGTTTTTAAAGAAGATTTTCAGATTTCCATTGATATAAATTATGCTTTACTTTGGATTTAATAAGTAATTATTATTCATTTTCTATTCAAAATATGACTAAAGTCCTGATTTATAGGCTGATTGAAAAACATCTATAGCTTTCAAACGGTATCACATTTTTTGAATCCAAAACATGCATCACATTCTATGCTTCACATACTATAGGATTAAAAAAATAAAAAATTGAATTTCATGAAGTTTTGACCAAGGTGGTCAGACATACGAGTTTTTTATATTTTTAAAAAAGTTGTAATAAAAAAATCATAATTAATTATTTACTTGGAAAAAAATTACAAAAAAATATGCATCACATCAGGGCATGAGTTCTTTACTTATATCTAAAATCTTATAAAAAAATATTATCAATTTATTGTGGTTAGGGTGGTTAGACAAACACATACTTCTTATTTTTTCCCTGAAATTTAAGTACCGCTGCATTGAAATTTCAAATTTTCACCAAATAGATTTTTTTTTTAAACAAACCTAGTAGTTTAGAAACTACATTCAATTTTCTCCATATTCTATTCTTACATATTTTTGAAATAATATAGATAACTTATTCAAATTTTTAAGTCAAGTTGTCTAACTCTGATTTTTCTGAATTTTTTGCCACTTAAGGGCTTGTTTTTTCCATGATGATCCTACACATACCCTTAGATGCATTGATTTTATATTCATTTTCTTTACAAATTAACACATCATCCTGATTATTAGAAAATATTTCATCCTCATCATAAAGTGTATTTGAGTACACATTAAATTTGAGTTCTGACAAACCTTGGAAAATTTTCATGTAATTTTATTCTATCTTTTCATCATACAATGGGTTTGAAAAAGAATGAAAACCATTTTTAGGTGTACAAACTTCTTCTTCATCAATTGTATCATCATGGTACTCAACTATAGCTGGAGGTGTTATTTGTTTACCATCAAATGGACTTCCCTCTTCCATCATATTTTCCATTGCTTCTCCCTCATAATCTTCATTAGAATTAAAAGAACCACTTAATTCCAAATCTACATGTGATTGTCATCAAAATCTGAATTTTCAATGGATTCTTCATAACATGCAATGTTCCGACAATCACAATCTAATATGTAAGAGAAAAATTCTACGTCTTTATCTTCATCATGTAGGTTTTCATAGAAATTATTTTCACTTGCACACCCATAATTTATGGATTGATCACATTCATTTCCCTCTTCATTCTTATAGGGCATATTGTTTTCTTTTATTTTAGCTTCTAGTTTATTGTTGTTAATACTATGACAATGCCTACATGCTTGTACCTCTGCTTCATCTGAATAATGGCTGATATATTCATAAGGAAGTGTGTTTCCAGAAACATATTCAATATTGCAATCATCCTCCATGGTGGAAAATTGGTCTTCAGTAATTTCATCTTCATTTAAATCTGAAATATCATCATTAAGAATTTTACTTGCACCTATTTCTTTTGTTTGATGTATTGCTTGATTAGTTTCTCTATATTATTCAATGATGTTACCATTAATATTGATAGCATCCACATACTTTTATTATCTATGATATCCATCAATTTATCCACTTGGTCAAAAGTAATTGGTTTTAATGACTCAAGCCAATAAATTAAATTTGACTCATATACTCTCATGAACTGCTCAATCAATAAGGACTTATCAAGCATGAAGTTAAGAGGTATTTTCATCTAGATTTCTACCATTATGTTGAATAGAGAGCGCCCAAATTTTCCTTTATGTTTCCTTATGCTAAAAACTACATCTAAGAGACTTTAGCTTCTTTCCTGAATATGTAAATATTCATCAATTTTCTTCTCAATCTATTGATTCTCATATATACCTTGTTGCACATTTTGATTGACACTTGGAAGAGGGATGAAAATTCTTTTCACATTTTGATGAAGAACTTGCTATTGATACTAATAATGCTCAGTATATTGATTGTATTCATGATCTTGTTAGTTTATTAATCTTTGACCAGGAGGGACAAGATAAGCATTTATTTGGTTTGATGATTATGGTGCATAAATTTTTTGTTTTGTAGGATATGCACTACATCCATTACCAAGATGTCTAATTATATTGTGATGCACTTGTTGGATCCAAGGTCTACATGTATCCACATACTCAACCTGATTAGACACTGGTGCATGTTGTGATCTAAGTGAAGCAAGTTGCGCTAGCTCCTAAAGCAACTCAAGCCTTCTCTCTTGTTCTAATATATTTATTTTGACTAGAAAATGGTGTTGTTACTAGATGTCTTTGTATTTTTCCTCAAGTTTTTAATAGAGTTGCCACCCACTTTTTCAAAAGTAGGAAAATGAAATAGATTTCGATGTTCTTGGTTTACCACACTAGAATCCCTTATGAAGTCAAGTGAATGAAAATGTGAATTCTTTATGACTCTATAGCAACAATGGTCTGGATTCAATATTGATTTGTCCCCAGTAGAGTTTCCAATCTGTTAGGTTTCAAAAACACAGATTTTGAACCTTAAAGGGTGTTAGTCTCTTAATATATTTTTGGCTAACGAATGGGGAAAATTAGGTGGATAACCCCCTACTCTTTAGGCTCTACTAGACCTAGGCGGGTGTACCTAAATGATGAGGAATATTTGAAGGTTTGAATATGTTCTCTAGTTTGGGAAATCTACTCAGAATGGCATATTAGGGTGAAGTAGATGCAAGGCTAATTACTATAGATTTTTCAACAATCAAATGTGTGAGTAAAGTTTGTATAAAGTTGCTCCAACTTGAGCAGTGCCTAATCTATTTGGTGAATGGAGTTGGATGGTGGATGATGATTATGGAGATGGATTTGTAAGATGGGTGAACCTATTATTCAGCTTAACTCTAACTTGTTGGGAACTTCAGATGTTTTCACCTTATACAAACATCTAGGTTTATCAGTTACAATACTCTTCTTTATAAATCCCAATTTTATTCTCCTAAACTACTATAATCTTGTGAAAGGAATTTTAATTCTCAACTTGAGGGAAACCAATCAGAATAACCACTTTAAAAGGATTTTAATCTTTGGCAGGAACCAATTAAAATGAATTACTTGAAAGGATTTTTAATTCACTCCAACCAAAACCCAATCGAGACAACCGCACAACAACAAAAAATGTGTCCTGATATACTATATAAATTTGAATGAATTAAGAGAACCACTTTAGAGACAACACGATAACATATAAGCAAGAAAATTAACACAAGATTTGAACATTGACAATAAATTCACCAATTATGAATAATCTTCTCTATTATAATGATTCAAAAGATATACATTAATTATAGTAGTTTATGAAGTGTGAAATGGATAAGTGGAATGGATGAACTAATCTATTACTACTGATAATTTTTTTAACCTACTACTACTTCTAACAATTTTGTGATATGATTTCATCCTACTTATACACATTTTGCATTTTTAGGGTTATGACCCTTTGTACACCTGTTTGATGCAACTCTTCATCAAAGAATAACTATTTTTCTTTGGGAAATTTAAAATACTTCTATCTTCATTGTCTTTTCCTCTCTAAAAAATAATTATTATCGTCCTTTTTTCAACATGTGTATCTTCACCCAATTTAATAAAAGATCCTTTTCCTTTGTGTCCCTATGAAATTAATTTAAATGGTCATTATTTTTCTCTTTTTGCTAGCAATTTCACATTCCACCTTTGCACTTTCATTAGATTTAATTAAATATTCTCTAGGTAAAAATAATTACCCAGTCCATGGTTTTTATGTTCTCTTAATTCCCCAAGTAATAATGTTTCACTTCTTAGCACTTGTAAACATTTTATAAGTGCACCTTATATTATTATTAGAAATTATATGCTCCCAAGATAGTATCATATTCACCCCATTATTATTATTTCTAAATATTCACTCTACATCATTTGTGCATTCACATTCTACTCCCACTGCAATACTGCATCCTACCACTCTCCTTCATACTCCTCAAATTATACCTGCAGTAGAAATTATATATTCCCCAAAATATTTAATGTGAGGATCTTAATATTTTTTTCTTAAGTATGAGATATTCACCACAAATACTTGGCTTTATTACTTCCCATTGATACCTCATCCATCTCATTTTTCCTTCATGGGGATGCGAGAAAGCACCATAGTACTATGCGATGTCAATTTGGCTCTCGAGGGGATGTGTGAAACCACTGCAATGCCACAATGATTCATCAGTCTTCTTGTAGTGATGCAGGAGATATATAGAGTGCTTCTATTCTAGTTTTTCTCTCTTCATCACCGTGGTGTGCATTTATATCTTAGAATACTCCACCATGATGATGATGACCTTCAAACTAGAACTCAAGCATTGGTTTTAAGATATCTCCACCATGATGATGATGAAAATCAAATTGGAAATTGAGCAACAGTTTTATTTCTTTGATGAGCATCACTTTGACTTATATCCATAGATAAAGGGTTATCAATAGAATATTCTAGGTGACCGTCTTGATTAATATTGTCTACTCTCTAAAGTAATATCAGACCATAATGAAAAACCATGAGGTATTGTTGGCTATTTTTTAAGAACCAAACTAATCTCTAGAAATACCTATGGTTTTTTCTATTTCCAATTATTAGTAATACTAAAGGGATTGGTAAACAAATGAATAGAAGTTGCTTAAATTCCATTCCTACTCTTTTGGCTTTTTGAAACCCCGAAGGGTGATCCCACAATTTATATCTAAAGGATTTTCATAATTACAATCAAATGCATTGTCAATAATAGATATCCCTGATAGTACCACTTAGTAATATACATCAAATAATTTGGTAGCTTATTATATCAATGTTTTATGTATTGAATATGAGAGTAGATACAAAAACAAACAACAACAATATTCCCTTGAGATTTTATAATTAAAAGATTGAGTACTTAATGAATCAACATTATAGGTGTGACACAAATACCTTCCATGAACCAGTGTCTTTATCCCAAGCATGGAGTCAATACCCTTCTATATAACCTGATAAAAATTTTCACAATAGCACCTATAACACAAAGAAATCTTGCATTAGAAAATTCCTCTATGACTTTTAGGATTATCACTTCTTAGAAATATCCTAGCACATAGTAATTACAAGTTATCAATCTCACATAAGCATGTATATCAATTCATTGAACCGATAAGCAAACATGAAATTAAACATCCATCATATAATGATAGATACAAATGAAAGAAATACTTGACCACTTTCAATCATAACTCATAACATACACATTAGGAGAGAGAATAACCATGAAACTGATATTACTCTATATTATAAATGCTATACCATTACCAGTCTTAAATGCATAAGTATGAACTCCTGGCTTCCTTAACAAATATATACATCTTTGCTTCAATCTCCACCATCATATGAATATTTGAATTGAACAAGATGTAATCAATGATAGAAAAATGCATCATAGTTGGGTGGGTGCATGAATTTGTGTTACACTTTTGTGGCCAAATTCAAAAAAAGATTGAAAATGAAATAATGTGAGTATTTATAATGTGCTCACGTTATGTCATTTTAAAAGCAAAAAAAATTGAAAGCTATTCATTTTATCTTTTTTTTTTTTTGCTCTACCCGTGGCCAAAAATCCTCATTTTCGTGCTCATGTTCTAGGAGGCATTATACAAAATTCCTCAAGAATAGTTTCTTTTCGTTTGCAAAGATGGTGCCACAACGACGAAGAGGTGTAGGAGGTAAGTATTATTTGCTATTTGTTTTTAATTTCTTAGTTTCAAGTTGATTTTGTTTGTTTTAGTTTAGATTTGATTATTATTTTTAATTTGTAGGAGATGCAAATAATCCTGAAAATCCTCAACAAGAAGAACAAGAAAATCCTCCTCAACAAAATCAACCTCCCCCACCAATCACTCAACACCCTCTTGGAACTCAACAAAATTTGAGGAGTGAAATTTAAAACAACAAAAAACAAATTGAGGATATTATCAGTAGGTTGAGTTATCTAAATGCTTCAACCACAAAAAGAATGACACTAGAAAATTCAATGAAAGAGACATTATTAAAAAATGTAGATTCAATAACCCAACAAATAACGGGATGGAAAGATAGGAGGCAAGCAGGTAGGGCATATTATGTAGATAAACTATCATATAAACAAGTAAAATATTTAAAAACTACTAAATGTGATTTGTGCTCTTTATTCACAGGCCCTAGAACAAATCAAAATCTTAGCCTCAATGCGAAGAGGTTTCCTATTCATTGGTGCTACCACCAAGAGATTAGGAACCATTTTTATGATAGGTGGTACTTGGTCTTTGATTACCCACTGTGCAACAATTGTGAAGTCCCCCAATATTTTCTTAGGAAACTATATAGTGAGTTTGTATTGAACCAAATCCCAAATTATTTTGATATGAGGGAGTTCTAGGGGAGAGGTGGGCGGTTGGCTTAGGATAGGCCTAGTGCATAGCTAGATCCTATGCAGCAAGGGAGACGACCTCTCGCTAGGTTGCCTCATGAACACATTGTTATGCCTGTCATTGAAAAGGAGAGTGCCGACAAAGAGACATTGCAAGCGATCAACACTTTGACCCAGAGTGTCACCCATCATACTAGACCTATTGTACAACACCATCCATGGGAGTCTTCGGGTGGTGGCCTTCGAACCCATGTGTGTCAATCTTGCAAGGCGACTTGTTGATATGACCCCACTGACACTCAGGAGGCTGCTATGCAGGATTCGTATGCTGCTACATAGGATCCATATGCTGCTATGGGGATGGAGAGGATGGCTGACATTTTACATCGTGCATATGGCATTGCTATTCAGGGAAAAGTCTGCATGTTCATTGAATTTAATTTATTAAAATTTGATTCTGAAATGCATGATTAACTAATTTAGTTTTATTATTTTAATAAAATTGTAGGGTCATAGTGTTGAGATTGGATACATTGGTCCTCCACCTACTTATTTCTACAGTACACCTATCAGTAGGGTATCTAACTAGTAAACAATTATAAATTTATTACATGTTAATAGAATTGTTTTACGGATGGTATTTTAATACATGTGATTTTGGATGTTGAACAGGCTAATATTGGCAGTTTCAAGCGAACACCTCCTAGTGCCAGTGGATTCACTCAAACGTACACAGAGGTAATAGAATAAAGAGAACTTAAATAATGAATTATATTTAATAGATTTATGTATTTTATATTCATATTGTTGGTTACGTTGCATTACACATTATTCAAACTCAAAGCATTACTTAAAATTCCATAACTAATAACTAGATGTTGATAGATGACAAAATTTCAACTATACAATATAGTTGTTTACAAATTCAACATAAGCAACACGATGCAATTACTTCACATGGAGGCATGTGCTTGAAAAGGTGCACCAGCATGAAAAACTATCGATGCTTGGAAAAAATCTATGAAACCATAATAGTAAGCAATAGCATAGATAAGGTAGTTAGTGCTACAAAGCATCATATCAAAAAATTCAATCATCAGGGTACATTTGATGCAAATCATCCAAAAAACACCATCAACATCATTTCTTCAAGTGATTTCAATCCCAAATAGAATCAGGAGAATATCAAATATAATTTCTTTAGAAATCTACTTTTCATTCAACCAAAATCCACTCAAATTCTCTTAGGCATTCCATAGGCCATCATTCCTCATTCCACTAATTAGTATTCCAATTGACTCATTCAAAGCAAAAACCATATTAAAGAAAACTTTGACTTAATCAATTAGATTCATATCATTCTCAACCACCATAAAAACAACATAAACCTGATTATTGACACTTGAACAATTCATCCTTTCATATATTCACAAAGGAAACAAATCAACTAAACCATACCTCACTATTATCAGTCCATTATCAAGAACTGTGCTCACCATATTTTGATTATAGTAGTCTAATTACTGGTTACAAACTCATGCGACAAAAAAATCTTAATTATCATCTTGTGGTTAATCACCAATGTGCTCAAAAGGCTTCATAATATTCACCCATCCAACCATCAAAGTCACCAAACCTATCTTATACACTTTAAAAAAATTTAGTAACATCAATCATATCATTAGTTTAATAGTAACCAAGCACTCAATATCATCCTTTCCACTATTTAAACAAACATCTTTGTTTTGATCAGACAATATCATATTCCTCTAGTAGGTATGTCAACCGTTGAATTGGGTAGTTATATTCCTATCTCAAAGCTTATTAAAAAAATAATGCACATTTAGAAACACTTTCTAGCACATCACAACATATCAAAGTTCTTAGATGTTTGACATAAATAAAATCATCAGATTTCAGACTGTCTTCTGAGGAAAGGCTAGTAGATTAGGCCTATTTTACAAAGGAGAACCCTTCAAAACCATTCCAAATCACTCAAAACCTCAAAATAGTCTTCAAGCATGTCTCATAACTCAATATTTCACCATTTATAGGGATTTAAAACCATGAAAATGTTCCAATCCAATAAACCCTCATTTATAGGGTGTAAAAGCACAAATCAAGGATGGTTTTGTGAAAAATACTCTTGCAAACATCTATTTCTCTGGCCACCACCTAGAATATGATTTTTTATGTCTTCCAAGACCTTCTACATAATTTCCAAGCCTCTGCATGCTTTATTTATTCATGACTCGTGATTGTAGCATCACTTTGTGTAGGAAAATCCTCTATTTTCTAGTGTAGCAGCAACTCCACCATGGTATTCTTTCTTTTCCCTACACTTACAATCATAAAAACATGAAAAAAATTATAACATTAACCTAATCCACCAATTTACTTGACCTACATTGGTGAAGTAGTGAAGAAAAACTCTATTGGACTCTCAAACTTGCTTCTGAAAGGACTCTATTGTGTACTAAAAATTGCCTCTTATTCTTTTGTTTCCTAAAACTAACCAAGTCCAACTCTTTAAATTGGAAACTAACTCCTATTTACATGTATTCACACTATGATTGAACTTTGGGTGTTCCTAAATTAACAACACAAGAAAAAAAACAATCTAGAGTAATGTTGCAAACTCAAAGAAAAGGAATTTTTATTTCAAAATCTAATTACAAGAACACAAACTTCTGGATTTTTCTCTCCCTTACATGCCTCTTAAAGATATGTACTTTTCCATGATTGTCTTTCCATCGATTGAAACTATCCCTTTTAACCCTTAATATGCCTGCTTTCCTTGGTTTTGTCAATTTAACAACTTTTAACAATATTACATTATTGCATTGATTGCATTTTCCCACTTTGACCACCTAGAACTTACCCCTAACCTTAAATACATTCAAATAAGACCTCATATGACCTTGTACATGCTTTACATCATTTTTCCATAACCTTTTGTGATTGACTAAATACAAATTTGAACACTCATCTCTTTTGCAAAATTGAAAAGTATTTGATGACCTAGGTGTTCTTGCACCAACATCTAACCCAATTGAATCAAGGGAAGATAAAATTGAATAAGCAACTAAAATTTATCTCTTTTCATCAAAAATCACATTGTTTCATTTGCAAACCACAAGGCAACAACAAGCCAAGTCATTGCAATACTTCTTCTTATCATCCTCAAGCTTCAAACATCTTATTTATTGGCAAAAATGATTGATCTATGCACAAGTAACCTAATTAGAGTCACTAAACAATCCACTCTTTCATCATTCACCAAGGCACCCTTCCACTAAATTTTCTTTCCTAGGAAAAATAACCAAAATCCAATCTTTCATGTTACAACCTATATCCATCAAATCCTAACACACCTTTTTCATCATCAATTTATATGAATTCAAAGCAAAAACCTGATAAAGAGCTCTAAATTTTTCAATTCCTTAAACAACTCACCAAATTTTCACTTTTACCCACTAATTCCTCAAGACCAAGATACTACAATCAATCATTTACACCTCAATCATTTCATCTCACTTCCAAGAAATTACTCACATCATGTTTATTGACTAAGCCTATTTTATGCACAAATCAAGCCCTACAAAGGAGGGTTTATTGCATAAGGTACTTACAAACCTTAAATACTCTTGCCACCACCACAAACACCATGGAAATAGCCTGCATAAGCTTTAGAATGATGTAGAGTGGCAGGGAAGGAAAACTCACAATGACAAATGGAAAAGTCACTCCACTGAATGCTTCTCTCAAATACTCTCATGAGTCCTAAAATCCAATATTCTTTAAGAGATCAACCCCATACACGTAGTTTTCACAACTCAGACCACTCAAAAATCTTGAAAAAATTTGGATCATGTCTCATTAAGTCAAAACAAGGTTTAACAACCCTGTAGCATTCAGGTTTCAACAAACTCCCATCACTATGGTGACTTAGACCTCACTCTCTCTTAAGGCTTGTAGCCCTTGCCCAGTAGCATAGTCAGAATAAAAAGCTCAAGGAAGATTGTTAAGGAACCAAAACTATGGATTTAGACCCCTAAGATGGACCCCTACAAGGTTACAAAACCCTTCCTCTTGACTATCAAAACATCACTCACAATCACCCTTTCTACCGCTGCTCCAAAAGGCCTAATTCACAGACCTACACCTAGGTCTTAACTATCTAGGCTCTCCCCTTCACCCCAAAGCCCAAATTTAGACTCCTATAGGTTCTCCACACCTTTTTTCACCATTCCTAAGTGTCTCTTAAATATATTCTTCAAAAATCCCCCCCCCCCCTCCCCCCCTTAAAACAAATCAAATGCATAAACAAATTACCCATAACAGATTTAAAATCTGCAATACAAACTTTTTATTTGTTCATTCAAATCACCAGCAAGAAACATAAATACTTCAAAAATCTGAAAATACAATTATTGCAGCCTCCATGGCTGGTAAATATGCATAAAAAACTGAAAATAAACTGATATACAACAGCAAGATCACTTAAGAATCATGCTTCAGAAATTCTTTGCTCAAATCATGCATCGTTTCTCAACATCTCTAGCTTGTAACCTGCAACATTCAACAAAAACTCTCTGTAGAATCTGGAATATACATTTCCAGCAATATGCTGCTGTAAATAACTCCTTACACCTACAATAAAATAATTTATTTCAACCTTCAACAAGAACTATGACCAACTCTTCATTATTTCCCCAAAATCTCAAAATTTCCCTTCCATTTCTCCATGAAAACCCTCAAACAAGCTTCCTTAACCTCAATTTTTGCCTCCTTCAAAAAGCCACGACCCCAACATGAAAAAGGAATTAAAATCCCTTTATAATATGCATTCAATCTCCAAAAAAATAATTTTCCAAATCCCTTCCTCAATATGCTAAAACTGGCAGTCCAACTAGTCTTCCCACTCCTCACAAATAGGCCCTGAATTAGAAAAATCTTTCAAACACAACTTGGCAGCCCCAGATCTGAATGATGCATTAAATTCATATTTTAGAATCATTATTTCTCCAAAAAAATCCTTCCAAATCCACTCCCAACAAATTTTCCAAGAATAACAAACATGCAAGATTCCCACTCCTAGAAAATAGGGACCCAATTAGAAAAGTAACTACCAACTCAACTTGGGCACTCAAGATCTCCATTATTAAAATTTATGAGGATTTAATTGAGTTTTAAAAAATTTCAACTCCCCCAAAAATCCATTCCAAAATTTCCTTTTTAAAGCTCAAGTTCAACATTGCCACCTAGACTATCTCCACTCCAAAAATTAAAATAAAAGACAAATTATTTATTACAATTTTTGGCCTAATATTTTAATTTATTACTCCAACTAAATAATTATCAAACCTTAGGAAAATTAAAAATTAAAAATTGATGAGGATATCCCTTTGACCATGGATGCTCCTGCATCAGACACCCATGGTAGAAAAGAAATATTTCATGAGCTGTAATCAGAAATATTTATAGAACCTATGCTTGTCTTGGATCCACTTCTCTTCTTTGTCCACACGTATTTCTTTGTTCACCAATTTATGCAACTTCACAACATTATCCTCTTTCATCTTTACTCCTCTACCCTCTATTGTTGGTTTAATTTCTCCCACTCTTTCCACCATGTCTTCTTCATGAAATTTTATTGTTTCAATGCCTTCTGTAAAACAAAACATCATTGCAATCTGATTTCTTTTACTCAAAACAACATTAGTACCATTATCAAGAGACTCAAATTCCATTCCTCCTAACAAGGAATCATAGTCACAAATCAAAACATCTTCATG
The DNA here is from genome assembly GCA_007258455.2 of Sequoia sempervirens. Classification (NCBI taxonomy): domain Eukaryota; kingdom Viridiplantae; phylum Streptophyta; class Pinopsida; order Cupressales; family Cupressaceae; genus Sequoia; species Sequoia sempervirens. The sequence continues at coordinate 343,176,266 of VDFB02000017.1, forward strand.
TCCACTATTCTCTAACAAAGATTTACCAAAAAAAATTTCATTTACCTTCACTTTACACTTCCCCAATTTAACTTCATCAAATTGATCTACTGTTGCAATAAAATACTCTATTTCTACACTCTTATTGTCATCAAAGTAAACACCAAAATCTGATTTTACCTCACTTTTACCTGCAAACTTCATCTCCCCTGATATTAACTCATCCCATTCTCTTTCAATTGCTGCCATTCACATCAATAAATCATCCCATTCACTTTCTTCTATGTCCTTCAAAGGACACTCTTTGGCTGCAACTTCATCATAATCACATTCATCTTCATAAAAATATTTGTTAAAAATGAATTTTTCCTTTGTATCTTCCACCTCTTCTTCATCCTCGCTTTCTTTTCTCCTTCCCGGGTCTAATCCTCTTCTCATTTGTTCCTCCAATGCATCAATCTGTCTCTGGAGGGCTATGAAACCCTCAGCCACCAATGGATCTCTTCCACCAGCATTTCTACCACCTCTGCTACCTCTGGCACCACCACACCTACCAGGAATAACTCTTGGAGGCATCTTGAAGATCTTGAACCCACAATCATGGTCCTGGTGCAAACTACCTCACGATCGGTTGATCTGTTCACATGCTCAAGAAAACCCGCTCTGATACCACCTGACGAGGGAGAAAACCCAAGACATAGAAAACACTCACAAAATAGAGAATACTATTTTATTCAATATTATGAGATCCTTATATGCAAAGGATCACAAATTCTCGAGCTCTGTGATACATGCAAATTATAGACTTACAGAAAATTACCTAGAATCCCCTTTCGCAGCATGCGAACTTCTTTCCCCCAAAAAGTTACTCAAAAATTAGAAACAATCCCATAAATAGACCCATTTCAGTTTGGAACCAAAAACAACCTTCGAGATAAGATTTTTGGTGGTTTGGAACCAAAATTATAATTTGAAATTCAAGTTTAAATTCACAGTCGAAAATTAGCACATTTCCAAAATATGCACTAACTTTCGGCAGCCATAACTTTTAATCCGACCGTTGGATCTTCAATGATAATACCTTCTTGGAAAGTTCTCGAAAAAGATGATTTTCCACAAAGTAGGCCTTTGGTAGACTACTTTGGTGTTTCTGCAAATTTTCAGGCCCATCCGGGATCGTTTAGTGCCTCAAATTGAGCTCGAAAGGTTTTTCAAGGAAAAAAGCAGAAACTAGAACTTGAATAACTTTCAAGTCGTGAATGGTCTTGACCTGATTCTTTCACCAGACTATGTATTTTTCCATCCTAAACCTTCCCAAAAATTTATGTCTTCCCATGACTTCAAATTCAAGCCTGCTAAAAATAGCAGTTGAGCAAAAAAAGCAGAAAAGCAGTTTTGAAAGTTGGAAACTCTTATTCGACGAAAAGGGTATCCAAAAATACAAAAACATCTACAAAAAAAAAGAGGAACAAAAATGGAAATCATCTTTTTGGGTGATGCAAGATTTCCCTCACACCACTAGATGCTCCTGCATCAAGATGTCAAGCCAAAATTCATGCACAACTTCCAACAATGAGCCTCCCATTCTCCAAAACATTGAGGAAATGATAGTACAGCCTTATATATTCCACCCCATTGAGATTTAGCAATTTTATAATGTGGTAATGGAAGAAATATACATTTTTCACCCAAAACCTTAATTTTAAGGGTTTTTAGTCCACCCGATAGAGAAATTGGAATATCTCCCTTGATACTCAATGAAATCTCACCACTCCAACACCAAAGGAAATATTATTCATTTACCTATCCAAACATTATGGGCTTGGCACATGAAAGTGAGCATACAGTCCGCACCAAGTACGGGATTAGCAAATTCTTTAGAAAAACACAGGAAAAACAACAAACTTCTTATTGAAAATTTTTCAAAACATCAACATCAACCTTTCCTCGACCAAGAGAGGAATATTTTTTGTCTTAAAAACTCCCTCAAACTTCTTGCAACTATCTTTTGAAAAGAGAGATGTTGGAAAACAACTAATCTCATGCTTTGACTTCTAATTGCCTAGTTAAGGCAATGTGAGCAACTTCTACCAACTCGACCACAAAGAGCCTTCCAAAATGTGTTAAAGGAATTTAAAACCTTGTCAAAAAGTAAGGTGACTCCCCTCAGGTATCTAGATACAACAAGGCATCCTTTTCCCTTATTTTTCCAAGATGCACTAGACTTACAAAGGAAGATGAATACCTTGTTGTACATACAAAGAAGTTGGTTGCCAAGACCAAAAACTCAACCAAAAACCTAGAAGACCTACTATACAGAATTGAAATGGTCCATAAGACCTTATTCCATCCATAAACCAAGAAAAAAAACATGACAAATTATTCTAGGTCCCTTAGACCCATGGGTGCTCCTACACCATACTCCCAAGCAAGAAAAAGATCTCAAGTCCTCTTTGAGATCAGGTCTTCTACAATAGTTCCATGTTGTTTAATATCATTTTCTAACATCCATGTTGCATCCTTTTCAAGTAGACCTTTCCATTTGACCAGGTATTCCTTGTAAACCTTCCTTCTAGTATTCTTTGTTTCCTTGGTGTCTAGGATGCATTCAAGAGTCATTGGTTGGTTGGGGGGTAGTTCCTTCACCCAATATTCATCCTCCATTGTTGTTATACCTACTTCATCACCTACATTCACAAAATATTTGAAAGGATAGAGGTCAGAAATGTTGAAGATAGGAGAGATTGCCACCCCAGGAGGTAGCTCTATTTCATAAGCATTTTGGCCAAACTTGTAGACCACCTTGCAAGGTCCTATCTTCTTCATCATGAGTTTGGTATACTTTCCTTTTGGAAGTCTCTCCTTCTTCAAGTGTGCCATCACCAATTCTCCAACCTTGAATTGGACATTCCTCTTCTTTAAATTTTCCTTTTCCTTATACTTCTCAGCATTCTTTTGAAGGGTTTCCTTCACTTGTTGATGAATATTCCTGATTGTAACATCAAAGTCCTCACCTTGAGCACTTCTCTTAGTAACTCCTTATAGATCTCTTAGTTCATAGACCCCTCAAGGGTCCATTCCATCAAATACTTCAAAAGGGCTTCTACCAATGATCCTATTCATGAAGTCATTATATGAAAATTCAACTTGAGGTAAAATTAGATCCCAAGCTTGTCCATGCTCCTTGGTAAGGCATCTTAAGAGGTCTCCTAATGATCTATTCACCACTTCATTTTGTCCATATGTTTGTTGATGGTATGCTAAACTAAAGGACATATTTTTTCCTTAAGTTTCTTCCACAAGGTCATCCAAAAGTGACCAATGGATTTAGAATCCCTGTCACAAGCAATGCTTAAAGGAAATCCATGTATCCTAACAACCTCCTTAAAGAAGAGACCTACTATATGAGATGCATTTGCAAGGAAGAAAATGTTCCATCTTACTAAATCTATTAGATACCACAAAGATACTATCAAAACCTCTTTGGGTTCTAGGCAATCCCAAGAAAAATTCCATACTTACACACTCCCAAGGCCCATTGGGAATGGGAAATGGATGATAGAGTCCTGCATTTGATGAAGTTCCCTTTTCCCTTTGACATATTATGTAGCCTTCCACATACCTTCTCACATCCACCTACAACTTTGGCCAATAGTAAAATCTCCTAACTTGTTCCAAGGTCTTTTCAAGGCCAAAGTGACCTCCAAGACTCCCAATGGGTTTCTCCTTTATGATATTCTCCCTCATTAAGCATTTACACACACACAATTGGCTTCCTTTGAAGATAAAATCATTTTGCAATAAAAGTTCAGAGAATTCACCATGAAAAGAATTCAAATGTTGCTCACAAAAATTGTATACCTCCTTGAAATTTGAATATTCATGATACATATCCTTCAATGCTTCAACCCCCATGCTTTGGATTTGGATCTCTTGCACTACAAGTTCCCTTCTACTGAGAGAATTTTCCACCTTATTTGCTTGTCCCTTCTTACACTTTATTGTGAGAGTATAGGCTTGCAAAGACTCTACCCACTTCGTGTGCCTATGACTGAGTTTGTCCTATGCATTCAAAAAACTCAAGGCATGATTATTAGTATAAATAAAAAAATATTTTGGTAACAATTAGTGCCTCTACTTTTTGAGGGCTTGGACCATATCATACAATTCCAAATCATAGGAAGAATACTTCCTCTTTGCTTCATTCAACCTCTCACTGTAAAATGAAACTATTCTACCTTCTTGGCTCAAAACAACCCCTATTGCTTGATTGCTAGCATCACAAGTCAATGGTAAAACTTTATCAAAATTAGGAAGCACAAGTATAGGTTTCTGTGCTACTCTCATTTTTAGATATTCAAACCCTTTATCAGCCTCATTGGTCCAAGAAAACTTACCTTTATTACCTCCTTTGTCACTCCTACTCATACATCTTCACAGTGAGTTCCAAGATACCTATTGCACACAACACCTCTCATGAATCTAGAATATCTTTCAATTCGAGATGCTCCTATAATGTCTACATCACAGGTGCTCAAGATAAGGTTAACTTCAAATGAATAACTTGAAATTCCCTCACCAAGCTTCACACACACTTGTGTAATGGCTGAAAATCATAATTGAGATTTGGCTTCATAATCAAAATAGGGATGTTGCATTGCTTTTATGCCTAAGATTCTCTTGGATGGCTTATAAATCTGCATTTTCTACAAGGGGACACCATTCAATGTTGACCGGGTTACTTATAGATACACAAAGTAAAATAAGACATGATAGCATTGGCATCAAAAAAATTAATGTGGATACAAGTATAAAATAATAAGAACCATTGTGCATATACCTACAAATTAATCCAATGAACAATCTGGATCTGCCCTACTCTTTATTGTGTCAAGTATTGCCTCATTGTCAGACTCATGGACCTTCCACAAGGTCTTGTTCAAAGTTCTACCCCCACATTTTCTCAAATGAACATTGGATGCCACAAGGTTTGAGTAATGAAGAATCTTACGATGCGTGTCAAAGTCCTCAAACAGCCAATGTTTAACACTCTTATATGGGTACCTTCTAAGCCACATTCCAATAACAACAACTGAGCCTGTAGGGTATTCAATGTTTTCTCCATCTATAACTGGAGCTTCCAATTTCTTTTTGGCCTCAACACAATGACACAAGTAATAGTTCATTCCATCTTCATTTTCTTCATTTGCAATAATTGCATAAAAATGTTGTGCATTGATATGTGCATAAAATCACTTGAAATTAGTCAACATTACAAATATAGTACAAAGTAAGATAACAATATGGAATTTGAAAAACTAAGAAAGTAGATATATTAGCTAGTTGAACTAGATCTGATAGGTTGTCAAATTCGACCGATGATTCCATCTGTGTTAGTTCCAATGACATTAGAGGGAGATATGTGTGAAGTGGGCTAAGATAACTTGTCAACCATTTTTCAACCCACTCCCCTGACTCACAGTCATTCCAGGCATGCGTTGTACATGAAGAACAAAATCATGCCATCTGACATGTATCAATACTCCATGAACCTACATTTGAGCTAAGGAAAGAGCGTAGCTCACTTGATCCTATTAGTGTACAAAAATCCTCATATGGTGCAATGTTAGTATCATCCATCAATGAAAAAAACCTATGAACTAAAGACATACCTTCATTACCTGGACCCATCGAAGCATTACACCACTCAATGATTGAACTTGCATCTATCAACTTTGCACTATCCTTATACTTTAACTCTTCTCATGCTAATTCACTTTTTGTGCATGCTCCTGCACCATCATGCTCCCCATTTCCATGCCCATCCTCACAAAAGTTCCACATATAGTGAGATGCATACTGCACAACCAATAGAACATGCATGTGTTCTTGAGCTATGTTGTATAGTTATCCGACCATATTATATGTTGACCGTATGCTATGCCCCTTCTAGCCAAATCACTATAGAACATCTGCAAGCAACCTTGCATGAACTCCAGAGAATGTGTGCGATCATCACTAATATAAAAGTGATACTCCCTCAATACCTTCCTTTGGTCATCTGTACTATTAGCTGCATGAATGAATGCTATGTTAACAATTATCAAAACCTATGTGGAGTTGTAATACTATGACTCTACCTCACACTGTGGTTGTAGAGTGTAGTTCTCTGCAAAGTCAACCACTAATACTATGTTGTCAATTGGAAAGGTGTCCTTGCATAGCTTGAATTGTGTGTCCAACCATTGGGTTCTATGGGTATGCCTTGCATACTCATACACTAGATTCTCACGAAACATGGACATAAACTGATACACTGGAATCTTCTCAATAACCAAATCACACCTTTTTCCTTGAGACCCATCTTTTGTAGCGTATGCCACTATTTTATACTTCCCAAAATCTACTAGTTTATGCACCACCTCATCTGTGCTTTCCATATGCTGACATACTAGAATTCGTTGCAAGCCACTGCAATGCTCGCATGAACCATCCAAGCATATTGTGCTATAGAATATTTGGCCATCCTCTCTTTGACATAAAAATTTTATAAGAACTCCCTTCAAGATTTTGGTGGGACTTATATGCCACAATCCTGCAAAACATCATTAGTATGCAAATCTAAACATATAGAACGATAAACATCATAATCATTAGAAAATTCAATATGTAGTCTACACCAACAAGTAGTGCGTGTGTGATTTATCTTGACATAAAAAGGTTTAAGCTTTTCAAAAAATCTTTGAGAAATACTAATTTGAGGATAAGCATTTTGAAATTTATGAAAAATTGGGTTTGAGTCATATCCAAAAAATGCTTTGGATGTGGCTCATGGTTCTAACTACCAATTCCCCTTCTTATGACATCCTTTTGATTCAGAGATGGCCTTGTATTATTCTTCCAATAATCTTCAATTAGTATTTTCACTTGATGCATTCGATGTTCTCAACCCAAGAGTCTTCATGATGTTTTTGTACTTTAAACCCCACATCATTTGAACAAATAGTTGACATCTTTTGGTCTCATTTAGCCTTTCAAAGCATATTTTCCAAATCTTATTAGCATATCTTCTACAAGTGAATTATAGAATCTCATTCAAATGAATTATGAATAACATCATTGAGAACATCGAATGCATCAAGTGAAAACACTATTGTGAAGACTATTTGTTCACTTGTCTTTTTAATGAGATGAGATCTCTTTGTTTGATAGCTTACCAAAGTCAATGTAATGAAACGTCAGGTGAAATTACTATCCTTTGAGCATGAGGTCTTACCCACACTATCATAAGCATCCATTAGATTCTTCACAATAGTGTTTTCACTTGATGCATTCAATGTTCTCAACCCAAGAGTCTTCATGATGTTTTTGTACTTTAAACCCTGCATCATTTGAACAAATAGTTGACATCTTCTGGTCTCATTTATCCTTTCAAAGAATATTTTCCAAATCTTATCAGCATATCTTCTACAAGTGCATTCTAGAATCTTACCTTCAATGTGCTACAAAATATCCTCATCAATATTAATCAAAAACTTTGGCTTTCTACACAAAATTCTAGGTGGTGTTCTCTTAGGTACATACATCTCAACATTAGCAATTTCATCAATATTTAATTGAGGTGGGCTAGATTGCATACCTTTGACTAAGGGTGGAATAGAATACATACCTTAAGGTTTAGGTGGGGATGATGGCATACCTTGTTTGTCAAATCTGAGTGATGATGTACTCTCAACTTCAAATGTGGTGGATGGTGTCCAACCATACTCACTTATGGTAGATGGTGTCCCTCCATATTCACTTGTGCTTAATGGTGTCCCTTCGTATTCACTTGCCATAGAGGGTGTGTCTCCAACTATGGTATCTGCATCTCCCCTAGCACGACTCTTTCGCATTCATGCCCTTTGTGCTGCCAATTTATTTTCTCTTTTTGATGGTTGAGGTTCCTCTTCAACTAGCTTGTTTTTGTCAATCATTCCAAATTTTTTCTTTTCACAATATTCCCTCTTCCATTTTTTCTCCTTATCTTTGAAGGATTGGAGCTGATCATCTATTATTTTTTTCCTTTTAACAATTCATTTCTTCAGCATGACGAATAATTTTACCTATGCAAAAAGTGCTAAGTCAAGTCAAATTAACTAATAGTGAAGGGTTTTAAAAGTCTATTAAAGAGGGAGACCAACGGTCACCTCTTTCAAATGTTAGTTTTTGAAGTTGAAGTGGTTTTTCTTAAGAGGGAAACATTATAAAAGGCCATGATAAACTTGAATGGTGGATGATCTTGGATTGGGCGTCAAACCAAATGAGGAAATGTTGAGTTTTCTTTAACAAAATTGAGCTTTAGTGACTGAAATTGAGTTTATGAGTTGGGCAGCATTATTTTATGTTAGATTGAGCATGAAAAAGGTATATTAGGCTTTTTTCAATATTTTTCAAGTTTTGGAGTGTTTGGAAAGTGCTACTTTCAATAAAACATATAGTTTCTAAGCCTAGGGAGAGGGTTTTATGGTTTGGGTGGTAAATGATTGAATCTCTACAATCTAATGCTATAATTTGAAGTTTTGATAGATATAAAGTGCTGCCCCAAGGTTTTAGGAGATTTGGACACATTTTTAAGGTGGTCCCTTTGTAAAAGTGGGCTAATTTGGGCCCTTAAAAGCATAGAAAACTTAATAATTTGTGCAGTTTGGTGCAAGACAAGCATTGGTGATTGTTGGATATGTTGAAAGGCTTTGTAATGGGTAAAATAAAGGTGTCCAAATGGTCCTAGTTCTGTAGAACAATAAATCACTATGGTGGAAAGTTTTAACTTGGACTTCAATCTATTTTGAGACTCCTTTGGTTGTTTTGGTGAACAAAAAACTCCATTCTTCATGATCAGTCTATATAGACAAGCAGGGTATGAGTTTTACTTTAATTTAAAGATGGAGTCTTTCCTCCTACTGTGGTGACCTGTGATTCAGAGGAAAGGCCTATAATATGTTGTTTTCAAGTTCCATGTTTCTTTTAATAGTGGTAAGGTGTCTATAGGGATGGTGATGTTATCTTAGGCTAAGAATGTGAGTTTTTGGCATGAAAAGGAGGAACCAAAGTGGTTTTTTTGAGATCTAATGAGGCTAAAGGCCTAGTGAAGGTTTATTTTGTTTGTGCAAACCTTGAAAAACTTGTTTGATGCTTTGGTGAGGCTTGGAAGGCCTTGGAGTTGTGAAATATAGAAAAACCTAGATATTTATGAGAAAATTGAGGTTTTTTGTATTGGAAACCTATTTGAGCATGCATTAGGAGTATATTCCAATTTTTTAGAGACATGTATGGAAAATTTGGTAGCATAGACAAGGAAATCAGATGGTTTGTATAACTGTTTGAAAAAATACCTCAATGAAAGCTTTGGAAGCATACACAAAGAAAGTCAATTATTAAATTTAACAAAATGCCTCAAAGATATGTGGTTTAAAAATGTAATAGGAAAGTATATAGAATTGTGTAATTTAAAATGTCTATTGACAACCTAAGGTTGTAACATGACAAACAAACAATTTGATCAACATGGAATAAGCAAAAAAA